>CAXIWR010000495.1:12500-65000 GCA_964036265.1 Daptonema setosum | reverse complement strand
AGTGGGTGGGTGAGTGTGTGAGAGTTATATATTATTTCAGAGTTATTATGTCACTAATAATTGTACGTCAATTAGACCCTAAAAATCACACCCACGCAGCAATTATCGCCTCTTCGACGAACAATTAGTGCACATTTAAAAAGCTATAAAAACAAGTTGAGATATGATATGAGTACAGTTGTACCTGTATCTGCGCTTCTATACCTCAATTTCTCATCAAGTCATCAACACCCCTCGGTCGTGCCTCAACTCAACATCATGAAGCTGGCTATCGTTCTCGTGCTGATTGTGACCGTCGTGGCATTGGTGGCTGCTGCCCCAGGTACAACATGACATGTGCTATGAGTTATGACATGTGTGCTATGTATGCATGACATTTATTTCACGACATGTGCTATGACATGTGTGCTATGTATGTATAACATGTTTTTCACGACGTGTGCTATGACATGTGTGCTATATATGTATGACATAAGTTTCACGACATGTGCTATGACATGTGTGCTATGTATGTATGACATGTGTTTCACGACATGTGCTATGACATGTGTGCTATGTATGTATGACATGTGATTCAAGACATGTGTTTTGACATGTGTGTTATGACATGTGTGCTATGACTAGAGTGTTAAGAGGACATGTGTGATATGACATGTGTGCTATGACATGTGTGCTATGACATGTGTACCTGGACATGTGTGGTATGACATGTCTGTTATTACATGCTGTTTGAAGACCTGTGTTGTTACGACATGTGTGCTATGACATGTGTGCTATGACATGTGTGATATGACATGTGTGCTATGACATGTGTGCTATGACATGTGTGATATGACTTGTGTGCTATGACATGTGTGCTATGACTAGAGTATTAGGACATGTGTTTTGTTTCCTCTAAGTTATTCGTATTAGAAGTCAAATGATTGTACGATTTTACACTGCTGCATGTGAACACTAGCGGACGAAAAGGGGTGGGAAGAGTGGAGTCCCCCTCTAAGGCGATTTTAAAAGGTCCAATTTGTTCCCTAAGGTGTAGGTTGAATGGCCTGAAACCTGCCAATTCCCCTCTTTGATGAAATTCCCATCCCTTTGGATGCTCGGCTCGTCCGCCAGTGCATTCGAACACTGTATTGAATGAATTAACTTCGAAAAAAAGTTTGAATTATTTTTTTTACTTCGACAAATTGTTTTAAATAAGTTTGATAAATTTTCAGTAAAGTATTCTATATAAACTAACTCGTTTTCAGACGATCGAAAGCGTCGGCCCGATGACGACGCCGTCTACAAGTATGACATCGGCGATCTCAACAACAATCGAGATGTCAAGATGCCGAAAACTGAAGGTTGGTTTTATAATGGAAAAGTAGAATGTTCGAAGTTGAATCTAGAAATATTTGGACTTTTTAACAGTTTTCTCTCCATTTCTCTTTTCATTAGCTCGTTATCTCCCCATCTTCAATGGAATGTCCGTTAATTTACTCTGTGAATGTGACACGGAGTTTCTCGTTGCCATTGTGGTCAGAAACCGGAATTATATTGCAATTGTCCGAAAGGATGGCAAAAAAACACTGAGAATCACAGCATTCATTGGTTGTCGATTTTCTAAATAAAAAAACTATGTGAGAAATGTGCCTGTCAATCAATTTTTTCCTGTACGAAGCCCGTAATGATAATTATTCTACGATGGCAAATGTTTGCTTTCCTTTTCAGCACTGACATCGGAAATGATGGACGTGGACTCGGGCCTCGCGTCCTCCAGTCAGTCCACCTCAAGTAAGTTTCCATTCCTGAAAGATTACATCATAAAATTTCTTGATCTTGTGATGCACAGATTCATGGATGAAATACTAAGAATTCACTCCGATGCCTACCTAAGTATTGTCGATAATTGATAACTTTCTGAATTTTTTTATCATCATGAAAAAATTTACTCGAAAAATGTTTACCGTACATTTTTTCAGCGGTCAATGCGACGTACGGTGATCAGCCGGCCGAAATCGATGACATCACCTCGTCGGCTCGATCTGTACGTTTGGATCCCATCGATGCCGGACCGTTCATTCCGGCGACCATGGCCAAGAAGCCCGAACGTGGTTGGTTATCGTTCACCATAGCTTGGTCAGGGTTTCTTGTTATTATATCAAACTCTTTATTTGCGCGTCGGTTACACGCGTATGCAATGAATTAATTGAAATTTTTGTATGTTGTCCAAATGCTATGTGAACAAGATTTCTGTTCTGAAATTTTTGAAAGCGCGCCAAAAACAGATTTGAATTCAAACTGCGCGCCAAAAAGTTTTTGACTAACAAGAAACCCTGGATACGCTTTATCATCTTCATAATCGCTTTTATAGTCGGAGATTAATCAACCGTCTATCACCTCTTCTATTCATCATGATGAATAGAAAGAAAAAAATGATAAAAAAGAATTTGTTTAGAAATAAACGACAAATTCAAATTCATCACAATAGAACTTTTGCAAAAGGGTTACAAAACATGGACAAACCCAATAGAAGAATTTTGATGAATTTAGGGTGCCTGGAATTAAGGTTATGACCTACAGTAATTCATGAATTTTGTACCGTAACTGTTAAGTTACGGTAAGTAGTTTTTTCAATTTATGTACCGTAACCCTAAATTATTTTTGTTTGTTTTTCTGATAATAAATTTAGCTTAAAAACAAGAATCATAGATATACGTTTTCGACGGTGCTAAATCCGAATATCTTAATCATTTTAGAGTCACACTTCTTTATGACTGTCAAATAGGACATGTCTTGTTTAATGTATTTTATTTATGATTGCATGTCAATGACTTGAAATCTTGACTAAAATGTTTCCAATACTCCTCAGTGCAAGTATCACTTTATTTGTAGAAAGCCCCGTATCTACGACGTTCAATTCTTAAGTGAAAATTCACTCAATTCAATATTATGAACAACAGAAAATTACGCTTAATTAGGAGTTAAAGAATTATAATAACTACTCATTGACTATCTCACCATTCAGCCTTTCCCTCATCCAGTCACTCGCTCAGTCATCTTATCAACCAGTCACTCAGTCAGTCATCTCACCAACCAGTCTTTCCCTCAACCAGGCACTCGCTCATTCATCTCATCAGCCAGTCTTTCCATCAACCAGTCACTCGCTCAGTCATCTCATCAGCCAGTCACTCAGTCAGTCCTCTCACAAACCAGTCTTTCCCTCAACCAGTCACTCGCTCAGTTATCTCACAAACCAGTCTTTCCCTCATTCAGTCACTCGCTCAGTCATCTCATAAACCAGTCTTTTCCTCAACCAGTCACTCGCTCAGTCATCTCACAAACCAGTCTTTCCTCAACCAGTCACTCGCTCAGTCATCTCACAACCAGTCTTTCCCTCGACCAGTCTCTCGCTCAGTCATCTCATAAACCAGTCTTTCTCTCATTCAGTCACTCGCTCAGTCATCTCACAAACCAGTCTTTCCCTCAACCAGTCACTCGCTCAGTCATCTCACAAACCAGTCTTTCCGTCAACCAGTCACTCGCTCAGTCATCTCATCAGCCAGCCAGTCACTCAGTCATCTCACAAACCAGTCTTTCGCTCACTCACTCACGCCCCATATCACCAGTAACTCAACCTGTAAGTCAGTCATTCCATACAATCAGTCAATCAATAAAGCATCCCATCGACCAGTCACTCAAATCATTCAGTCATCATACAAAAGAATTCGCTCACTCACTCTGACTCTGTCAATCAATAAATCATCCCATCCACCAGTCACTCAAATCAGTCAGTCATCATACAAACCAATCACTCACTCCATCAACCAATCATTCAGCAAGCCATCCCATCCCTTAGTCATAACATTAACCAGTTACTCACTCTGTCAGTCAGTTATTCCCTAATCAGTCATCATATCAGTCAGTACATCCCATCAATCAACTACTAATCAGTCCCTCATACAACGATAGCTCCCACGCAACGAACCATCAAATAATTCACTTACATACTATAATAGTCAACCCGCCCCACTCGTCATAAATACTAACCTAAAGATTAAAGAACTTCAAGCATCATCAATACTATCATAATTCAGGCCCTCTGGCGGGATTTGAACCCACAGCTTCTGATCGAAATCAGACGTCTTACTTAACACTACAAAGGCGAATCCCAAACATGACAGTATTTACGATAGCTCAGAACTTATTCCATAAACTATTTCCCTTGAATATATACAAAATACAATACACCTTATATCTAGTGACTGACTGAGTGATTGGGTCGGGGATGACAGATTGACAAAGCTGCACAGAACCAACATAAGATATAAAGAAAAGAATTCAAATCAAATAAAAATGACGGGGATCAATAATAAATCATTATACCATCAGAACATTCAGTAGATGCTGTCGGGAAACTCATCTCCACTTCTTTGCAGGTAAGGCTCTTGTACACGCTCTTCTGAACGTCTGGGTCTGAAATTAGTTACAGTTATAACCATTAGTTAACGAAATTATATGCGAAGATAATGTTGAGTTCAAGAACACAAAAATGACGATACAATATAATAATAAAAATAATTCCTAAAAACAACTCAGTATCTTGTATCCGACAGTGGTTTCCTGTTTTTTTTTAATCAAGATGCACCTTCATCAAACGTTTGCCGTCCAACTTCACGCGGGTGCGCTGACCAACGATTTGGGCTAGGTACACTAGATCGTTCAAGATCTATTTGTTGACCGGGGTCAGTTCGGCTGAAATTATATACGTTGCGGTGGTTGCACTTTTGAATGAATGAAATAGGGATCTAGACCCTCATTTGAAGGTTCATTTAGGGGTCTGTTCAAATAGGGGTCTTTAGACCCGTAATTGAACACATGGAATTACTTGTTCCATTTGAAGTTCTACTGCCCGTTAACCCCTGCCCCCGATAACCTATCGTGAGGCTGGCTTGTCCGAGCGGTGGTGTTGACAAGCGCGTTAGGCCCGCGCAGCGGTGGGTTTTCAATGTTCAACGACTTGTTTGAACAGACCCCTAATTGAACGTTCAAATAAAAGTCTAGACCTCTATTTAAACACGTTCAATTAAGTCCTTGGCCTCATGGACCCCTATTTAAACGACCCCTAAATGACTGACCTCTAATTGAAGATGTTCATATAGGGGTCCCACCCCTAATGAAAGACCCCTATTTGGACGAGCCCCTATCCGAACCCCTAATTGACCGTTCAATTAGGGGTTCGGATCCAAAAACTGCAATCAGGCCAAACTTTTATGAACTAAACGAACCTTGGCTTTAACGAAGTACAGTTCCCGCAGCTGAGCTTTGCTGTTCTCCAAATAAATCACAGCCTCTGTGATACGGTCTTCTCCACTCTCCAGCAGGTCATCGGACAACTAACCGGCGGGCTTCACGCATTTTGACCGATGATTTGAACACCTTGACCTAAAATATATCAGTATATAACCCAAACAAACTAGCAAGGAAATGCATAAAATTGTCCAATTGAATCCAATTGAATCGATAAGTTTTATTTATATTTAATTAAAAAAAAATAATTTTTTATTGCTTCGAAAATTGGAAACTAAACAACCCTGAACAGTTGTGAAAATTCGGGACTATTTATTTGTAAACCGATTTTTTTCGGGACAATTTAATCCGATTGTAACGATTAAATATGAAATCGGAATTTTTCAGAATAAACAGTATATTGAACCTATTTTGAGAGTTGGAACTAAAAAACTGTACATTCAATAATTTTGAGATTCCGTTAGTAGGTCACAGTTTCAATGAGTCAGTAACTCAAAAAATCGGCTGGTCAGTCAGTCAGTCAGTGAGTCAGTCAGTTCATCAATCAATCTGTCAGTAAATCAGTCAGTGAAGTCAATCAGTCGATGAGTCGGTCAGTCAATGGTCCTCGTACACGTATGTATCCGAGATCTTTATCATTAAGCCACAGCTTAATCTAGATGTAATGTAAAAGTATAGGACCAGCTTAAGCTGGCGTCTTTAAATTAAAATCCTTAAGTATTAAACCTGGTAAACGCTAGCTCTATAATTAAAAGCTCCGGCTCTGAAGATGAGCTGCGGCTTGACTTTGAAGCTAGAGTTAGAAAATTCGGTTAAAAATCGCACCGCCGACTCGTTGTCTAAGTGAACCTCACATTAATTCTGAAGCCGCATATCAACTTTGAGACCGGCGTTTAATTATATTTTGTTAATTTTATCTGTTTTAAAAACGCCGGCTTTTAAGCTGGCCATATACTTACACACTACGTTCAGCTTGAAATAGTTGCGGCTTCAAATATGAAGACCTCAGATACATACGTGAAAGGGGCCAATAAGACAGTCAGCCCGTCAATACGCTAGCCATTCGGACACTTATCCCGTTAATCAATCCGTAAATCAATCAGAAGGTAAGTCAGTCAGTCAGTCAAACATTTATCGAATCAGACAGTCAGTTAGCCGTTCAGTAGATTAATCAATCAGTTCTTTACTCCTAAGGTCAGACTGTCAGTCAGTCATCTAATCAGTCATACACTTAACCAATCGGTACCGCATGAGTTGAGTAGAAAGCAAATTCAACAGGAATTAAATCAACTGTATTCAAATGGTCACAGAGTCCCTTTGTATCGGTTCAATTGAGCTGGAAGCTGCATACATTGCTTTTGGTTAATATATTCTAGTGATAATCCTCTTCTGTTCTTGAGCAAGAATCCCCGGATCGACTAATTTATTTACTCGTTTAACTGTAAACTTTTTCTATGTACTAAATTGCAATTTTATGACTTTTAGCAGATTTCGTAGAATTTTTTCCCTGTACGTAGTTAATCGAGTGGTCACCTTTATAGTCATTAATCAGCCTGGACTGGATGCATGTGAGGCTTAGCATAAAATGAATTTTTTATTATTTGGAAAGACCAAAAGTTTCCCGCAATTGAGCCATGATATTCTTCTGACGTCACCCCTTTTTTAGTAAGTAGCTCGTTAGAAACCCTGAATTAGGTAGATCGTGTGATGTGGAATTCAGTGACTGTCATAATCAAGATATGTAAACTTGAAAAATCTCCTTAACTGCAGGTCAAATCCAGCGCAATGAGCGAGCGGTGCGGCTGTGCGTCAATATGGTGACTCTGGAACAGATTAGGAAAGAGCACCAATACATCTATAGGTTGGCTGTTCTAAAACACATTTTCACAGTTTTGGGAAGTTTTTTCGCTTAGAAATCGGCCTATTTCGCCTTTATTCAATTTTCCATTTCCAGGTACAATATTCAAATCACACCGATTGAGGGAACTGGCGCGGATAAACACATTCAGAAGCGTGGGCAGGATGAGTTGGTACCAATTTTTACTTTAAACGGTTGCGCACTAGCGGATAAGAGATAAATAAAAAAATGGGAATCCTCCTTTTTGGCTTTTCCGGAAAGCAGAATGTGTTCCTTCATGTGTATAGAAAATGTTGAGATTGAGACTGAAAACACAACAATGCTGCCCATTGTTTTGTGTAGGAAATAGGAATGATGAGTCACTGTTCAGTTTCATTTCTGCCCATCGTCTCCCTCTGCCGGATTCCATTTCAGTTCTGTGAAGTAATAATCTGAACAAAAATATTGGTAATATAATAATATAATAATAATTAATATAATAATATATTAATATAATATTTAGATAATATTTAATATAATATAATAATATATTAATATAATATTTAGATCATGATAACTATAATTTAGTTTATGATTAACTAGCTAACTTATTGAGATCGAGTAGTTTCGAAAACTACACTGTATGTGACACTGGCGGACGAGCTAATCCTCTAAAGAGAGTGGAATCTTACCAAAGAGGGAGGCAATTAACAGTTTTCAGATCATTTTACCTACACATTAGGGAACAAATTCTACTATTGAAAGCGCCAAAGAGGGGGGAATTCCAGTTTTCCCTCCCCTTCTCGTCCGCTAGTGCTACACTGTATGTAACTTCAGCCACTGCCGCACCCATAAGCGCGAGGCCTGCCACCAATTGTTCAAGAAGTTCGTTGCCCGCCATCACTCGGTGCTGAACCGCAACGCGCTGATCTACGATAGAAACAACACGGTGCATTCACTCATCAAACTGAACGAGTTGCCGGTTGGTTGTATTAGTTTCAGAATTATTTGCTATGGAAATCGGATTTTTTTTTTATTTTTGTTATTCAATTATTAACGACGATAGGTTGATGGAATTCTACATACTTTAGACCAGAAATTTCCCTCGCTTTTTACTAGTTTCTGATAACAAATTTCAGCTGTCGGCGGAGGCGATGGAGGCGACCGAATTGGATGATCGCGGCAAAGAAGTCAGTCTGGGCAAATATGATATCAGCCTGGTCGAGGCCAAAGAAGGTTGGTGTCGGTTAAAAGAGGTGGCGCTAATTTATAGCCTTCGTCAGGGGTGTATATGGGCCGCACGGTGGAAGGGGACTCCACTCTGTATCTCCGCTTTTACTTGGATAACTGTGGCAATTCTAGAGCTATCACATGCAATCGAGCTCCGACTTAACAGGACGAGCGCAGTTATTAGTTGAAAACCAATCCGCGCAAGCTGTTTTCTGGTGAATCGTCTCTGATGTACCTACCCGGGAAGTTCGTGATAGCTGAGATTTTTTGTCGGCTACCAAATTTTCGGATTTTTTCAATTTGTTCACGTACTGTTTGCAGGCGCCCTGAAATGGGACATGCTGGACAACGAGCACGTGACTGATGTGGATCTGGCCGAGCGCGATCGTACGTTCGAGCAATTCTGCGACCTGCTCACATCGCAGAAGACGTTTGATGAGTTGGTCACTTTTATAGCTTGGTCAGGGTTTCTTGTTACTAAATATTTTCCTGAAAACCTTAAGCTGAACAATTAATGAGTTGATCATGTTCAATAATATGTTGCACACATGAAGTGTGGAAAGCTGGAACTTTTGACTAAATTTGAATGCGCGCCGAAATTCAAATGCGCGATAAAAGGATTACGGTAAAAAATTCGGAGTAACCAGAATCTCTGACCAGACTTTATAATCCAATGAAATCGGGTTTATATTCAATGAGTGCGGGGGTTTCTCTTCGATAAGACATTTCTCCTGACAGTTGAATTGCTGAAAAATCGTAAGGTTTTTATATTTCTGAAGCTTTCAATGGCGCACTAGCACAGAATGGTGTTTCCGTAATGATAACAGAGATTGAATAAACTGACGGGCAATAGGGGAAATCTCAGAGAAACGCGTCAGGGTCTGTCTATCGAGTCAGATTTTGAACCATGACCACCAGCTTCCAAGGCTTCTGCGCACTATACTACACAGTCGAGGCGACAGCTTCTTGAACAAGACGATTATAAAATTTCATAAGACATTCTCGTGTACTCTGGTGTGGAGATTTTTTTTTTAATTCTGTTTCTTCAATTAAAAATGTTTTTTGTTGCAGAAATCGCCACAAGATCTACGCCGGTGGCACGATGTACCGCAACGAAGAGCATCCGGTCGATAGTGGTGCCGCCCGATTCAAGGTCGAAGGCATCAACAAATCGGTCAAGATGCTCGATGATGGCCGTGGCGGCATCATGCCCGCGCTGCAGGTGGAAAGTTGGTGACATTTTTTATTTATTTATTGTTTTAGTATTTAATTTTATTTCATTTAAAATTTGTCTTATATTTATTTTTTTGTTTGTTTATTCATTGTAATTTTTCATTTGTAACTTTCAAGACCCATCATATGCGAGTCAACCCAGAAATTCTGTATTTTTTTAGTTATAGTTAAAATACTAAGCTTTGTGGTATTGTTTCAAAGTAGGAGAGTGAGTTTCCAGGGTGTGATATAGTCACTTTAATTGACATAAATTAAACTTATAAACTGGCATTATTGATGATCGGTCAATTACATCATTTTTCAATTCCGGAGCCCCCAATTTCATCATTGATACTTTGGCATCTTGAATGGTTTATAAATCGAACCCGAACGTCAATTAATTCCATTCGGATTATTTCAATATTTCATTTTCGGATTTCATTGTCAATAATGTTCTTTATAACTTTTCTCATGTGTTCTTATTCAATTTGCAGTCAAGAAAGGCCAAGTATTCTACCCGCATGACCTGCACATCACCGCCATGCTCATCATGCATTCGGTGCAAAACCAGCGATTCGGTGGTGGTGGCGGTGGCGGTCGTGGAGGTTGGTTCTGGTTGTGTTGTTGTTGTTTGTAACGTTGTTGTTGTTGTTGATGATGGTGTTGTTGTTTTTTTCGTTGTTGTTGTTGTTAACGTTGTTGTTGTTGGTGGTGTTGTGGTTTTAATGTTGTTGTTAATTTTGTTGTTGTTGTTGTTAATGTTGTGGTTAATGTTGTTGTTGTTAGCGTTGTTGTTGTTGTTAATGTTGTTGGAGTTGGAGGATGTAAAAATATATTGATCACTTACATTGATTTATCGTTCCTTATGCACTTAAGTTTTCCCTGATACATGACAAAGCTCTATTTTATTAAACTCTGTTGTCTATGAAGGTTGCCATCAATGCTAGGTGTTCAGAGAATGTGAATGAGTCCACAGCTAAGCCATAATATTTACTCCAGGTGGTCGCGGTGGATTCCGAGGCGGTCGCGGCGGTGGAGGTCGTGGTGGAGGTGGTTATGGTGGTGGCGGAGGAGGATATGGAGGTGGCGGTGGTAGTGGCGGTGGCAACGACGTCCCCAGTGACAGTGAGGTGAAACGGTGGTTCGAGGACCTGATGCATCGCAATCGCGATGTGCTCAACCGATCCGATATGGACCTGCTGAACAAGCAGTGCAAGGGTTGGTGCTAATCAAGTGAGTGAGTGAGTGAGTGAGTGAGTGAGTGAGTGAGTGAGTGAGTGAGATAATGAGTGAGTGAGGAAGTGAGCGAGTGAGTGAGTGAGTGAGATAATGAGTGAGTGAGGAAGTGAGCGAGTGAGAGAGAGTGAGTGGTGAGTGAGTGAGTGATTGAGTGAGTTGGAATTAGCCCCGATATATTCGATTATTTTATTCTTGACTCTAAATCTTGATTAGATATCTGAAGTGTTTCGCCGAGTTTTGATTGTTTATACTATACCATATACCAACTGGTTGTAACTGGAGTTGTATAATGGAAGCCAAAATAATATCGATTATTCGTGAAAACTTCTGGGCCCGGTCACACAATTAGCTTCCAATGTTTCGTGCTATATTCCTCTCCGATTTAGTATAGTTAGAAGTTGGAAACCAAATCACATCACAATCACAAATATTATGAAATAACGGTCAGCCTATTTACCGGGAAGGATAATCCCTGTTTGCAGGCATGCGCGTTATCACCACGCATCGCAAAGGCAAACAGTGCGAGTTCATCATTCGAAAGCTGACACAGGAACCAGCCACTCGCATGTTGTTAGTATTTCACAAAAGTTTTCTTCGTGAAATCTTGATTTCCTATGTGAATTCCACGAAATACCTTATAATTTATAAATTGAACCAGATTAGATATTAAGGCATGTAGAATACTCCCTACGATTTTTTACAAATGGAAATAAATGTGAAATGACGCAAAAAATTTTGCTTGAACTTGATGGTGTCCTACTCTTTGTGAACAGTAAATTTTTTTGGAGAGTAAGATTTTGGTGAGTTCAGTTCCGTTTCGGGGAGTTCTAATCCTCAATGTTTATCACGAATTTATTACAGCTTCGAGCAAGATGGCAAGCAGATTTCCGTTGCCAAGTACTTCGAAGATCAGTACCGAATTCGATTACGGTTGGTCAGATGCGGTCAAATGAGAATACTGTATTTGAGTTGCTACTATCCTAATTTATCAGAAACGCTAAATTTAGATAGCTCCTATCTTAATCAATTTGAAGACTGTTGAGTTTCTCCTATCCAAAATGTTTTTTGTAAAGGTTATATGGAAAAAATTGATTAATTTTACACAATTTAAAAATTAAATTATGATTAACAACCACTAGCGGACGAGAAAAGGGGGGGGGGGAATTGGAATTCCCCCTTCTTTCTCGTTTTCAAAAATAAGAGTTTGTTCCTTAAGGTGTAGGTAAAATGGGCTGAAAACTGCCAGTTCCCCCCATCTTTGGAGAATTCTCCCCACCTTTGGAGGATTAGCTCGTCTGCCAGTATAAACAACGTAGAATTTCAGGTATCCACAGCTGCCGCTCGGCATTCGGCAGAACATGCAGACGAAGCGCAAGGAGTACTACCCGATGGAGTGTCTACGCGTGATGGACTGGCAACGAGTTATCGTGCCTCAGCAGCTGCCTCACCAGCAGCAAACCATGATTCGGGTTAGCTAAGGCGTGGCCATCACATGAGCATGGGTGCGTGTGAAGGCGCCGTGCCGAACTCGTGATTCGTTCCAGGGTAAGGGGTGACTGACCTGCAATCTGATCCGAGAGGAATCCGGAAATAAGTGAAAGCAGTGAACATTTGGGCTAGTAGACAAATGTGCGTAGAATCAACATATGTCACTGGCGGACGTGAAAGGGAGGGAAAAGTGAAATTCCCCCCTCTTTGGCGGTTTCAAAAAGTAGAGTTTGTTCCTTATTGTGTAGGTAAAATGACAATGTATGTCAATTCCTCCCTCATTGGATTTATTCCCCTCCCTTTGGAGGTTTGGCTCGTTCGCCAGTGACATATGTAGAACGTAACACTAGCAGCGGATGGATGGGGCGGGACGTATTCGGACACTGATACCTTCCTATAACCACAGAACGAGTTTTTATGTGTCTTAGTTGTTTGTTTTTTGTCGTGTTATTTACTCTCCGTTTTCATGTTTCTAGCCATGATGTGATTCGTTTCTATTTTCTAGGAATCGGCTCTGCACCCGGAGCGTCGTATCGACGAGCTGGGACGTCAGCTTCAAGAACTCGGTCTGGACAGCGCCAACAAGTTCCTGCAGGCGTTCAAGATGAAGGTCAGCAAACACTTCATCGAATTGGAAGGTTGGTTGGGGAAGTTTTCTTTTAACCTACCTAGTTATCAGTTATTATGTATTCACAACTTATCCGAGTATAATGGAAATAGTTTAACGGATTCTGGAAGGATCAACAGTGTGTTGTGTGTGTCATGTCACCTGCATATTTTCGGAACTATTTCTGTACATGAATTAGCAAGATAACAATAATTTTACTGATCTAAATTGTTGCAATATATTTATATGTTCATATTATATGGTACATGGGTAGGTGTTCTTTGAATTAGCGCCAAAATGTGGCTTTAGCGTATTGTTTATGCGTATTTTGGAATAGTATGTTCATGATTCACAGAATATATATTTTCATGTGTGGTATATTATTTCAGGCAAACAGATGGCGGCACTGCGCATCAAATACGCCAACACAACGGAAGCGGTGAGTGGAGTTTTTCATGACAGTTATTACCACTATCAAAATGCATTTTTGTAATGAATTTTTTTCAATTGCGGGTAATGCAAATCGGGGAAGTAAAAAAGTCATGTTGGTCGCTCAGTGTTTTTGTGTAGGCCACAATGTCATCTGAAATGTGCTGACACTTTTCACCAAAAATGTTTCAGGTCTCTTCGGACGGCAACTGGCAGGGTCGCGGTCAGTTTCTGGTGGGCGGCGGTGTTAATGCCTGGGGATGTCTGTATTTTGGCGAGAAACGCGGCGATAAGTCACCGTGGGACGATGAAAATCAACCACTGTAGTTCGTTTCATTTCATTATTCATTTATATATTTTTCCTTGTTTAATTTAGTTTTACTTTGTGTTTTTTCTACTGGTTTATTCAGTTTAATAGTTATAATTCATGACATGAAAGTTCGGCCTCATTTTTTGTCATTCACTTTTACATGATTTTTGTGGGTTCATCGTCATGAGGCCCTAGCAGCTTTTTTTAGGAACGTTGTCGGAGACAGGGCCAAAACAACGCTTAGATTTTTTTATAAGTTAGCAGACATAATTTTACAAAAGATAACTACATTTTTATAAATAAAATCACATTTAGTGAATAATTTCAGTTTTTGCTTCACTTATCCTATATACAAAAATTTTTAATTGCATTCTTCAATAAATATGACTGTTCGCTGTTATTTTCACGTTCCTGACGCTCAGCTGTTTATTTGTGTTGTGTAATCTATTCTCTCTACGCTGGTGTTATATACTTTCTCTCCACACTAGTGGGTGAGGAGGGGTGGGAAAAGTGGAATTCTCCCTCTTTGGCACTTCCGAAAAGTAGAGTTTGTTCCTTAAGCTGTTGGTAAAATATCTTCTAAACTTCAAATTGCCCCGTCTTTGATGAAATTCCCCTCCCTTTGGAGGATAAGCTCGTCCGCCAGTGTCTCCCGATAATGATCATCTGACTTTTGCAGCCAGTTCATCGAGATGATGGAGTCGCAGGGTCCTCAGCGCGGGCTGAAACTCGGCAAGACCATCGGCGACTTCCTTGGCGGATCGTACTGCTCAGCGTCGGGCATCCAGCGCAAATTCGAAGTCATGAAAACGAAAGGATTCGAGTACGTATTATGCGTGATGCGGGCGCAGGATGAAGATCTCAAGGGTTGGGTGTCGAGATCTCCGTTGTTTATTACTATATTTCTTTTATACTTTATTACTGCCCTCTTATTTCGTCTTAAAATTGCGAAAATAAACACCTTGAACCTTGAATTTGAACTTGAACTTTTTCATTAACTGAAGTCATCCGAGGCACACTAATACCATATCAGAATGGTGTTTTCGTAGAGCAAATCGTAAGGATCTGTGTCTCAAGTCAGGTTTCGAACTTGGGACCGCCGGTTTTCGAGGGCGGCGTCCTACGCACTAGACTAGACGGCTAGCTTTATAGCTTGTGGTCAGGGTTTCTTGTTATCAAAATTAGTGGTATGAACTTAGTACGCCTTTCAAAAAGTAGCCGGTCTAGAATAGTGCGTGGGGAGGCAGCCTCGAAAATTGGTGGTCCAAAGTTCGAACATGATTTGAGACAACGATAATAACGCGTTGCTCTATTCTATGGTTTCTGATATTGCGCTTCAACTTATTCAACCTTGCTGGTCACTACGAAGACACCATTCTGTCATGGTATCAGTGTGCCTTGAAGGCTTCAGTAAGCAATGCAGAAGTCCCAGTGAAAAACGCCATGCCCAAAATGGTTTACTGAGTGTTTAAACACAATGAAATCTTGAAACCGAATAGGAAAAATTACGGATAACATGATGTTTCAGGTGTCATCAAGTACTACGAAGCGCAGACGGGCATAATCACACAGGTGGTTATGGAACGTACGATCGATGCCGTGATTCGTCAAGGTAAACGTCTGACCATGGACAACATCATCGCCAAGGCCAACATGAAACTGGGTGGACTCAACTACTTGGTGGAAGACAATGCCAACCTGTTGGTTACTGTAACTGTACTTTATGATTTTGAACATTCCTAGAGTCACTGGCGGACGTGAAAGGGAGGGAAAATGTGGAATTCCCCCCTCTTTTGCGGTTTCAAAGAGTGAAGTTTGTTCCTTAATGTGTAGGTAAAATGACCGCAAAACTGCGAATTCCCCCCTCTTTGACAAAATTCCAGTTTAAGTTAATATCCCATGATTTTTCAGGTTCAAGATGTGGATGTCGGATGACGTGATGTTCGTTGGGTATGACATTTCGCATCCAGACCCCGTCACACGTCAGATGCGAAGAAAGACTGATGTCTGCTCGGAACCATCGGTTGTCGGTGTTAGTTACTGCAAAAAAACCACTTAACTTTTTTTGGAAGAAAAAAAATGTCGCCAAATTTTTTTCTGTAACCATTGTTTTTGATGGTTTTTGCTCACACCACTCCATTACAATATTTTCAGATGTGTGCCACGGTCTCCAACGAGAAGATGAAGTTCTGCGCCGACTACTACCTGCAGGTTGTTATACGTTATTGACCGTTATTTCATTTTATTTGTGACTAGGTTATGATTATCAACTTCGCTATTATGGCACTCGAACTGAATAAATTTGATTTCGATTTCAGGACGGGCATCAGCACGAGATCATGTGCGCCAAGACGCTGATGCGTGTCATGATCGATCGGTATGCCAAGCATCACGGTGGTCGTATCCCGAGTCGGGTGGTCATCTACCGGGATGGTGCCAGCGAGACCGACTTCAAATCGGTTGGTTGTTGTTGTTGTTGTGGTTGTTGTTGTTGTTGTTGGTGTGTTTGTTGTTGTTATTGTTGTTGTGGTTTCTATGGGTTGTGGGTTAGGTTTTATAAGAAAACAACTATACACGTTCACGGTGCGTTTGCGATTAAACAAGAGAAAATACGTTGTTGTTTTAATGGTTGTTTTTGTTGTTTGTTGTTGTCGTTATTGGCAATTTGACTATGGGTTGTTCAACTGTATTATTTTTATTAGTTGCAACAGTTGGAACGAATACATGACTTTTTTTAACTTTTACTCACTCGCTCACTCACTGACTCATTTTTCCTGTTTATAGGTGCTGCAACGCGAGCTCTCCCGCGTCAAGCAGGCGTTCATCGAGTTCATCAAAAACAGCGACATGAAGGGCCTGGAGGAGCCGACGTTCACGCTCGTTGTCTCCACCAAGAAACATGATCTGCGGTCAGTTGCCTTTCGGTCACTAGCGGACGAGGGAATATTCTCAAAGAGGGGGAATTGGCAAAAATTTGTGCTTTTTACCTACACTTTTACATTTCGGAACCGCCAAAGAGGGGGGAATTCCACTTTCCCCATTAAATCTGGTCCACTAATGGGTCGTTGGGATTTGGCGGGACTTCATTTTTACTGGCTCATCCTCCCTTGCGTTATTATGTAAGTTTTCTGCCTTCCTAAAAAATATGAACTAATGTAAAAATAATTTTATCATTAATGAAACATTATCATCTTTGCAGAATGTTCCTGAACCCGGTGCCGCAGGGTCACAAGGCCTCGGAGAAGAACATCAAGTGTGGCACGGTGGCTGATCACACGATCATCGGCCCCGACTGGCAGTTCTATCTGTGCAGCCATCAGACACCTCAGGTACGTTGTTGTTGTTGTTGTTGTTGTTGTGGTGGCCATTGAAGCGTTGTCTCACATGCCCTCAGTCAGCTGGGCTGCGCGGGCTGGGTCCGTCCAGAGTAGGATCGAATCTATGCCATTGCAAGTTGAGGCGTGATGGGCTGTCTCGAGTTCGTTGTTGCATTTGCGACATCTGTCGTTTGTGTTGATGACGATGCCTCATGTACGTTGCTTGTCTAGTCGTGTGGTTAGGGCGTCCGTTTAGAAACCTGATGTGTCTAGGTTCAAAACTGATGGTATTTTTTCATGAATTTTTTTTTTGTATTTATCCATATTGATGGGATTTTGATGATAATGATGATGATGTTGGAAATCTCGATGATATGGTGGGTGGCCATCCGACACCTCAGAGACGTCGCTTGTCTTGTCGAGTGATTTGAGCGCCAGCCCGGATAACTGATGTTTCTGGGTTTGAAATTGATAGTAGTTTTTTTCATGAAATTACTCATTATATGAATTGACGCGGTTTTATGAAATTATGAGTAGTTATTGATGAAGAAGATTGTTGATAATGATTAATGATGATGGGGGTGGAGTTATTGGAGGCCTCCTCGATAATGTGGCAGCCATCAGACTCCTCGGGTACATAGGTCGCTTGCCTAGTCGAGTGGTTAGGACGCCAGCCTGCAGAACTGCTTTGTTAGGGTTCAAAACTGAAAGTCGTTTTACATAAAATTCTCCAATCTAGAAGAATTAGCCTATTATTTTTGCAGGGCACGGCCAAAGCCATCAAGTACACGGTGCTTCGGGATGAGAACAAGTTCACGAACAACGCCCTCCAGCAGCTGACTTTCCTGCTGGCTCACGGTTAATTTTTCGTTAAAAAATAGCAACGAATTTTTTTATCGAAAAGTTTTTTTATAATTTTTTTTTAGTTAGGTTTACATTTTTATGGTTTTTCTCGGAACATCTGGCAGTGATTATTATCTCAACGTTGTCGTTAGCACTAGCGGACGAGAAGGGGTGGGAAAAGTGGAATTTCTCTTCGGCAAGTTGAAAAAGTGCAGTTTGTTCCCGAAGGTGTAGGTGAAATGGCCGGAAAACTGCCAATTCCCCCGCTTTGATGAAATTTTCCTTTTTTGTAGAGTTACCACGTCAACCATAACTTTCTCTGAAGTTAAAAAAGAATTACTGTCCTAAAAAGCTGCAAAAACTCTCGATAAAAAACCTAATGTCAGATTTTTTGTCAATGAGTCTGTACAGGTAGGAAAAATCACTTTTATCCGACGATTCCTGTTCTTTTTTATTGAGGATTCCTGCTATTTTTGGAACAGTTTTTCATATTTGAATATACTAATCGCACTGAAATTACTTATTTTCAGGTCACCAAATCATCACGAAAACGGTCTCCCTACCGGCTCCCGTGATGGTCGCGAAAATCGCCGCTAACCGCGGCCGCAATCTCTACAAAGCTCACTTGTTGGTATTTTAATTTTAATTATAAAAAAACTTGCACATTTTAAAAATAATAATTTAGCTTAGTTTTCCGAAATCTGTGGGAGATGGGCATCCGCATTCTTACTTGGTTTTTCATTCGCAAGAATTTGGAAACGTAGAAATAGAAATACCAGAATTCATACGCTGAACTTCCAGGAATAATTTTATGGAATTTGGAAAATTTTATTTCTGTTATGTTATGGGTAAAAAAAATTTAATTTTTTTATTCTACTTTTATTAGTTTCATTCATGTAATGGCAAATAAAAATACACAGTTCATGATACATTAGTGTCTAAGATTTTCCATGATTTTAACAAAAATATAAATATAAAAAAATTAAAATTCCCGTTTCTTTTCGTTTTTTATATGCCAAATCATGGTTTGTTCAGCAAAACTTTATTGTAAATTCGCCTTCAATCTGATTTGTCACCTGTGTAGCCTAGTGCGAAGGGCGCCGGCCTCGAAAACCGCGGTCCTAAGTTCGAAACCTGACTTGAGACACAGATGACTGATGCGTTGCTCTGGGGTTTCTGCCATTGCCCGTCAGTTTATTCAACTCTCTGGCCACTACGAAAACACCATTCTGATATGGTATTAGTGTGCCTTGATGGCTTCAGTTGATGAAGAAGTCCAAATGAAAATATATTTGTACGTTGTACCATCAACGATGCCTTTCCACTGGGACATTAGTAAAGCCATTAAGACACACAACGAAATTACAAAATGGTGTTTTCGTTTTTGTAAGGTTAAATAGGGCGAAGATGAAGAAGTCCAAGTCAAAAAAATTGCAGGAACATGTCGGAGGGCGCCTCATCAGTGGGTGGTGAGTCCAACAACACCAACTGGGACGATCTCTCGGCGAAGCTGCGCGTTTCCGAGCAAATGGCCCTGATGAGTTACTGGGCCTGAGTATAAAAAAATCCAAATTTGGCGCCAAAATAGTTTTTTTGTGTCAAAAATTAAATTTAACGTTAAAATTGGGCGTTATTTCCAATCATTCCATTTTTTTCCGTATGCCTTATTGTGTGGAATCAGGAGTAATTTGAAGCATGTCGAACAGTTGGTTGGTTGTCGTTGGTTTTGTGTGCGCTGCTCGTCGATGTGGTTTCTCCATGTGCTATTTGAGAAATTGATGATGTTGATCGTGAAATTTGTTTTTGTATTCTCATCTTCATGCATTTCTTTTTAGTCTCCGTTTAGTGATTTCCTTTTCTTATTTCATTTTGCAATTTCTTTTGTTTGCTTTCGCTCACTACATTGCATGTTCATCATTGAGTGTTTTTCTATTTGTGTCGAAATATGTTGAAACCACATAAAAAATAGTTGTTTTTTATTTGCCTGCGTTTGATTGCCGACTGATTTTTATCGACCCGGATATGTTAGTTGAGATTTTTGTTGTCTCCCATTGTTTTGTTGTATCCTCAATGTTCTTATTCTAATTGTTGGTTTTTACTGATTTAAAGAAAGCTAGCGACCAATTTTTTTTATCTTTCGTATTCATATCCGGGAATTTACTTAACAAACATACTGATTATCGTGATTAATAATAATTTTCAAAAAAAGTTTTTTGATGAAAAAAATGTGTAGTTGATTCTGCCGTGTACATTTTGAGCGTCGACTCAACAGCGTTGAGAGCATTGCCGTTTTTGTGTTTACTTTCTCACTGAAATTCGTTTTTTCTGTTTTTGTTTTTTTTCGGTGATTTTCGCCGCTAAATTTGAGTAGAGAAATTTCATAAAATGTACTTAAAAATACATAAAATGTTAACTCCATGTTTTTATGTCAGGATTGTATTGGGCCGAAACTTTTCGTACACACTTCCATATATCATTTGTTTCATTTTGAAAAATAAGGGCATTCGCCCTGCGTGTGGGGAAATAGTTTCACGGCTAACAAAAAATATCAAAAATTATTGATTTTATTGTAAAAAAACCATCTATTTTACTTCCAATCATTCTCTTGCCTTCATTCATCATCATCAGCGAAACAGACTTCTATTGTGTTCACTTTTGTATGATTTTGTTTCTGTTCATTTAATTTTTGTAAAAAATCTTAATGGAATTATTAAAATTCTTTCAGGGGTAGGTTTAACCCTGAATTGCGGAATTTACTAGACATTCGATGACCCACTGTCTACTGTTTGTATTGCCATTGTTTCTTAAATGTGTAATGTGTCCGTGTTTTTTTTCGTAGATGTTTTCCCACTCACTCGTCTCATGTACTTGATTTCTTCTCAGTTTCATGTATAAAATACTTGATTTAATGGAAGATGATCACATCACAGCTAGATTATTGTTTTGTGTCACTGAAGGTTCATTTTTGTTGTAAACTTTTCACCGCACTAAGTAGTGGAATAGAATTAGAAAATTGTTAGATTGTGTTGTCGTTGAAGTTATTTCAGAAAATTTCCCCACGGCGGTGAATAGGTTTACACGAAAGAAATTCTAAAGTGACATAAAACCGTGAATCAGCTGTATAAATATTTGTTCAACTGAACCCGGAGTTTAATTGATACGAACTCTCGGGGTGACGACGACGATGATTACTATGACTGATGAACTTGTGCGAATTATTATCAAGTGAACGTTTACCACTTGACCGTTGTTCCCTGCACTGGCGGACGAGCAAAATATCCATAGGGAAGGGAATTTCGTCAAAAATGGGAAATCGGCAGTTTTCATGCCGTTTTACCTACACCTTGAAGAAAACTCCCATTTTTTGTAGTGGTCAATGAGGGGGGAAATATACTTTTCCCCTCTTCCTCTCGTCCGCTAGTGCCAGGATGATAAGGCTGGATCAATACTATATTTTATGACTTATTAGTCTGACGACACTTGACTTACACAGATAGATTTTACCATGCAATTTCGTATTTCAACCCAGAATTTTTCATTCTGGTGTACTGAACACATTCGGTTAGGATATTTTCGAAGTTGTATGTAGGATAAACTTTTTTTGATGAACGATTTTGAAAAATATTTGAACTCTAACTTTGAAGGTTCCCTAATCACCTATTCTCCATTGATCTACCCCTCTGCCGTTGCAATATTAACATAAGAAGCCAGGAGATATATTATGTTTTCTGTCGATTAACCAACTCATGAATTTTTTCTTTCTTATTCAGCCGCCGTACATAAAATTTATTTGATTTCATTTGTATACCAATTGATCTGTTATACAAATCGATGCTATTGTTTCTTATCACTCACAATAAAGTCTGTAAAAATCGGATCCGGATTTTTTGTTTTGCTACGAGTATATTGGTACCAGATTGCCCGAATTAATTATAAATATCTTGATAATCCTGATGCTATCGTAGTATAGTTATAGCCGTTTTTTTAGTGTGTTTTCAAAAAAGTGCTCAGAGTGAAAAGTTAATCAATTTCAAAAAAATAATAAACTTGACGATTATCTACCTGGATATAATTTTGCGGTATGCCATTCAGTTTCAGTTTCATTGGGTTGACTTGTATATAGATTATATACAAATTACATATACAAATTGTATCTGAACATAGCGTTTTACAAACTGCCCAACATCCTTATCCTTTGGGCTCTGACACCGTAACACTGCACTGGCAAACTAACCAACTCTCCAAACAGAAGCAGCAAAATGTCGTTAAGGATGTGAGAATAAACAGTTTTGAAAACAGTGTACCTATACATTGAGAAATAAAAATCCCCTTATTTAATAAACGAAAGAGCGGGGAATAGCATTTTCCATGATACATTTAACTTTATACGGCAGAATTCCAACTGAACCATGGAATTCTCGCGGGCAATCACCAAGGCACGAGTTGACTCGGTGGTCGTGAAACGTGGACCGGCTCGACATCTGCTGAATCGTCCCGGTACGTTGGCCATTTCCGGGCATCATCTAATCTTTTCCACATCCGAGAAGGTACCCAACGTTGGGATGGATGGCGAACTGTGGGTGAGTTGCTGTTGCGGTTGGGACTTGATGTTGTGGTGGTGTTCGTTGTTGTTGTTGATGAAGTTGTTGTTGTTGGGACTACTGTTTTTGTAATGGGTGTCGTTGTTGGTTGTTGGGACTACTGTTTTTGTAATGGGTGTCGTTGTTGGTTGTTGGGACTACTGTTTTTGTAATGGGTGTCGTTGTTGTTGTTGGGACTACTGTTTTTGTAATGGGTGTCGTTGTTGGTTGTTGGGACTACTGTTGTTGTATGTCGTTGGATGTCGTGTCGTTGTTGATGCCGGTGTTAGATGCTCACTGAATCGCCCTGGTACATTAGCCATTTCCAAGCATCATCTCTTCTTCACATTCGAAAAAATACTCAACGTTGGGATGGATTGTTGTTGGGACTTGGAAGGTTTCCTTCAGTTGACTGGCATGTGTATAAACGCTCCACAAGTTACACTGAAATATGCACTGATGACATGAAAAACTTGAATCAATTTTTTTAAGAACGAACTGATAAGGACGAAATACATGTTCTGTTATTAATGTTGGGTCATTCAGATGCTCCACAAAGCCATCGACCGAGCGACGGTTGAACCCTTGAAACCGGCCGATCCATCGTCAGGTGGCGGTCGTCTGGTGATCTACTGCAAGGACTTCATGGTCTGCGTGCTGGATATTGGAGCGTATGACGATGCCGTTCACGTGTGCAACAGCATACATATACTGTCCAATTTGAGTTGGTAACTTCGGAATCACTGTGTGTTTGGTTCAAATTTGAGAGAAAACTTTAGTTCAAGCTGTGTCAAGGCATCTCTTTAGCAAATTTTTTATGCGCCCTTTTCGCACACATACAATGAATTCATCACCATGTTGGTATGTCACTCAAACATCATGTGAATAGAGATTTTTTCTCGAAAGTTTGAACGCGCGCCAAAAAATTACTTCAATCCGAACTGCGCGCCTGAAAACTTAGTGAGCAACGATATTCCCTGGATACGGTGCCACCTCAATTTAGACCAGTGTGGGAGTGGAATGCCGAACATTTCAATAACCAAACAGCTTAGTTAAGAGTAACAAATGACATAACGTGCACCTTAATTTGCTTTAAGAGACGAGACGAAAACAAAATACTCTTATTAAACTCGTTCAACGTTTCAGCTGATATCCGCCAGCACTATCCGTTCTTCCACCGATGTGACTGAAACGTGAAAAGAATTGATGAATAATTCGTGTTGTAATTTGTCAATTCATAATTTGTCTTTATCAATCAATGTCATTTTTGTCTGTCTTTATTAAAACCATGTCATTTATTGTCTGTTTTTATCAAGCAATATATTTTTTTTGTCTGTTGTTATTAATCAATGTCATTTTTTGTCTGTCTTTATTGACGGAATTACTAAACAGCACCAAAGAAAATCGGATTTCGAGAATTTCGTGTATTTTTCGTTTTTAGGGTGCTTTCAGAGTCCAGAAAAAAGTAAAATGAAAAGTAAAACCTGTAAACCTATTGAACGAATGGTTAATTTTTGTTTCCAACTTTTTAAATTTACAGATTCCACTTTTACTTTGCTTTGGACTCTGAAAAGCACCCTAAGCACGTTTCCGATCTACGAAACGTGTATCATGTTGTTGACTGAGTCACCCTGGATATAGTCAGTAGAAATCGAAATACTGTGTGTAGTTCATAAATCCATGATTTTTAGTCATTATAGGAGCATCAAGCTCAGTTTAAGTAAAAAATTTGTATTGTGTTGTCTCACTAATAAAAAAGTATAATCTTTATGCTGAGCCCTCCACAGAACCCATAACGGAAAATCAAAAGGTTTTGTATTTCCACACGCATGCCTCACTCAAAACGTTTCAACGTGAAGGTTTTTATTTTGATCTCAATATTACTTTCAGTAGTGTATAATCTAAGAGCATAAAAAATTTTAAGATAATAAAATAGCCACCCAGTTTTTTTCCCCCAAACTACATACGTAAGTTGCGAAGCACCGAAGTTCCGGCTGCTTTAAAAAAACTATTTTATAACAAAAATGATATCAACCATAAATTTATTCTAAACATGAATGAAGAACATTCTTTCAAATTGGTTTACAGTAGATACGCGCTTCTGTCCACTAAAATGTGATCTAGAATAGTTGAGCTGTGATATTTTCAAAGTATAAAGTTGATTACGAGAAAACAATAGCGTTAACAAATATAATCCGCACTAAAAAGGTCAATGACACGAACTCTAGTCAAGAGCAAATCCAACCAATCAGCGAAGAGCATTCAGTAACCACAAGGACGCGTCCCGTCCCATTTTGGACCACAGACGGACGAGCCAAACATTCAAAAGGAGGAGAATCTCTGAGGTTTTTGTTGTCTAACCGAACTGACGGTTTTTTATCCAACGAAGGTTCCATCAAGTATCTGGGAGCGATGGAAAAGACAGCCAATCGGTGGGTGACATGGATTAATAATACGATTGATAAAGCCAGACAGTAAATGACATGATATAGCAAACGATAGATTACAAATCATTCTGAATATTAAAACATTTCTAATAAAAAATTATGAACAGAAAATTGAAAACGGCAGACACGAAAACTCAAAGAATAAGATGTCAAACGCCGGCAATCGACTGTTTTTTCGAAATACCGGTCACTTTACCGATTGATGGTTCTAAGCAACTGCCCCCCACCCCATCCCAGGAAGCAGCAATAAAAAGGTTCGAGTTCTAAAATGTATCAGCTGACGTTATAAAACCATCTGTTTTCTTCCACGTAGAATCTTTCTTTTTTTTGGTAAATTTATCATACAAATCACTTTCAGTAAACAACTAAACACTAAAAACGTCTAAGAATTACTATTTTTGTTCACGTTTCACAGAACTCTTGGATATTTTCAGGAACATTGAACGTATGATTGGTTTCTTACTCTATATAATAAAAAGTCAATAAACTAAGGTTAAAAACACAGAGCAGTCTTGCTAATTGATTGCTAACTGCAGAATCAACCGTTTTCATGTTGGTCAGAGTGAGATCATGTCTGTGGGCTCTGTTTCGCTCACTGCTTGCACGTTTAACGGTTTCAATAACTTTATTGGGGTTTTAATGATAAATAAGTACGTTTTTTTGTCCATTAACTCCGTTTCAAAATATCATTTGTAACCGAAAGACCGTTTTAATGAATTAAAGACACCTTAATGGCTTTCTGTGTCCAAGAATGATCACTTCACAACAAGTTCGAGCTTTTTTTTTAGCCACCCTGTATATTGTACGTATATCAGTTTGTTCATGTTTCACTGGCTGATTGGATGATTATGCAGATCAGAAGTTTACCGCTTATGTCTCAATTTTTTGCAATATATGTAAACATAAATTTTAATACTCAGAAAAACGTATCTTCATTGAACTATCGTCCGTCCATCCGTTCAATTGACTTCTTGAAGCGTAGATACGAGTAACAAAAAAACATACTGTATACAGGACAGACATCAGCCGTTAAACATGTATCATCATCACACCCATTAAGAAAATCATCAAGTTGCCATCAACGTAGCAATGCAAACAGCCATCAATTACTTGTCAACATCTAATTATATTCGTGCATCTCGTCTTTGTATTTTATTACTGAAACAATCCGAAATCAACCTGGTCGTTCTGATTATCAATTCCTTCGTGAGCTATTGAGTTGCTCTCGCGAAAAATTGTAAATCGCAGTTTCTGTGAATCAGAATTTTGTTACTATCTTTTGCTTCTTCTCGCTCTGCCCTCTGTTGACCGAATGCCCTTCTGAGTTTGTAGAAGTGGTCTTTAAATTAACGCACTGCTCAATAAGTTTAAAATGGGTTGTATTTTCGTTGATCGTTTTAGTACGTTTGTTATTAGGAGGCAAGAATTGTTATCAGTAATATTATCATACAAAAAAAACAATATTAGCCTCGTGAAACGTGAACCGTGGGATTTAACCGAAATTCTTCTACGATTGCAATGCTATTTTTAACTTTTTCTTTCTTTTCTCATCTACTAATGGCGACAAAAATGTTTCATGAGTGACAGCTTCATGCGCTTTCATAGACAAGCCGGAAACGTTGTAGTGGCGGCGATGAAAATGCTCTGCGTTGATTGGTTGTATTGTGGTTGAAACAATCAACGCAGGACATTAAGTAGCGACATTGTCTTGCAGCACCACTGCACTCGGGTCTCCCCCTCTCCCCGTTTCTACATACGAACTCAAACTATCCAGAGAACAACGAATAACACTTGCCCAACTACGCACCGGTTTCTGTCCAAAACTGCAAGATACCTGCATCGCAAGCCTCAAGTCCAATTTGCCCCCGCTGTACTGACAGGCGACACGACTCTGTTGGTCACTTGGTTACGGAATGCCCGGCCAGCGACAAGCACTTCGACCTGACGGACCAGAGGACATCGCGCTTCACTGGCTCTGAATAACGGTCCTATCCACATTTGCTCATGGAAGTTGGTTGTTGAATATCTTTAGGCTTCGATTAATCATGTTATTGAGATAGTCTAGGATTTTCTATCATTATACTCAATTCTGCCCCGCTTCAATATGGTACATGAAACGTGAGCAAAAAATATGCACACTGTGGAAACACTTAATGCATGGTTATTGATGGTTTTTGTGGACTGTGAGAAAAATATAGACCATTTCTTCTCGGATACCTACGAACCGGTAATTAATGAGAAAACCTTCATGCCAGTACAAATACAAAAACATTCAATGTAGATTATTAAATGATGACTGATGCATTCAATTGTTTATTCTTACAGTTCACGTTTCACGTGACGTACGGATTTTTGATTGAGCGTCGACATCGCTGAACCTTTGGCATTTTTTCTAAATTTATAACAACCTAAATGATATTCCTAAAACCCAATCCGCAGTAACATCAAACAAACTGGTTGGGTAGTTGATTATTAACGTGCCCCATTTAATCGGTGATTTCCAGGTATTTTACGCCAAAGCCTTTTGTACCTGTAGAACATGAATGTCAACATATCTGAATGCATCAGGGTTGTATCTTGTTTATAGCCGTAAAATCTATTAGGAGACTGGATATAAAAAGTTTGCGTTCTCCCACAAACCTTTTAGGTTCAGCAGACATCAATCCGAGTCCACTAAAACTTTGTGTTCAACATAATACGCTCAGAAAATTAATAACTGAACAATCAGACATATACACGTCGACAATGGTTTAGTTTTCCCAATGAAAACCCAACCCAATGTTTGTCCACTTTATTACTACAGGCACTAATATATTCGAATATCGAATGGAATTTCCGTAATGGCCAGAGGAGTTGGAAAAAACGTTGGGACAAAGGCGGAATTCTCAGAGCAACGAGTGAGTACTGTATGTGTGTCTGATTGCCAGGTTTTGATCATTGGACCAGCGGATTGCGAGTCAGGCACCCTAACCACTGGACTAGACCACTTTTTGATTCGTGACATGACATTAAGACGGCTTTGAGTCCTGGTCCTGTACTTAAGTAAGTTAAACTGTACATAAATGTATGAAATCGACGGTATACTTTTTTCAATGGTTTCTTGCATACTACATACATATTATTATCGAACTACCATACAGATAGCTTCCGGGTCATGTTTCATACGCTTTTTTGTT
The DNA here is from genome assembly GCA_964036265.1 of Daptonema setosum. NCBI lineage: Eukaryota > Metazoa > Nematoda > Chromadorea > Monhysterida > Xyalidae > Daptonema > Daptonema setosum. Next base: position 36,996 of record CAXIWR010000495.1, on the reverse strand, counting down.
CTACACTGTAACACGTTCACCATTTGTTTCAGAATTTCATTGGCAACATTAAACAGTATATGACAAACAGTAGAAAATGGCATTTCTGGCATTTTTACGCAGTCATTCATGAACCGTCGCAGTTTGTTTACGTTTCACTAACCCTATGAGTAATAATCAGTCTGTGCTATCCTAGTTAACATATAATAATGTTAACAAAACTTGTGAAAAGAAAAAGATTTTTTACAAATTATGCCAATACGATTCGATGATTATCCACTTCCGTGATTAAGTAAATGTGAACTTCAAATCAGAACGAAAAAGCACGTGACGCCTCGCTGCAGCTCTAGTCAATGCTATTTGTTGATTGGTTCTGTGGCGGATGCAACCAATCACCGCGGCACATTTATAAGCTGTAACGACGCGTTGTGTGTTATGTTTTTGTGTTGCAGTGTAACACATCACCATTTTTTTGTCTCATTGTCGACGATAAAGCCTATGAAGCATAACAAAAAATTCGAAATCAAGATATTGAACTATTTATTTTTTAAGTTCACAGTTGACCAACCACAACGTAGTACCTACATAATTTTGTTCACGTTTCAAGAATCGAATGGATATACAGCTGAAGCGATATGAGATGATTGGTGTTCTTTATCATCGTTTTCTTTGCCAAAGTGACGTTCAAACCCTAAAACGTGGTCAAACTAACGCCGTTGAAAATTCCCTTATTGTTTCAAAATAAGCCTAGTCAACTTCGTTGTTTTGTCTACAGCAAGTTGCTCACTAAATTTCTACACCTTCTTTACACCAAAATATAAACGTCCTAAATGCGGAACTTCCTAAATATGTACATGACAAATCTACCTCAACGGATCATCAACTTGGTATCCTATATTTGATTGTATAATCTAGCTTTATATTTTGCAGAGTATGTTTGCTTATATTGGCTCATCGGAAATAGCGGCTCATAAAAGTAATCATAAATTATGTGAAACGTGAATAAGTAATAAGATAAAAGACGTTGTGTAAAAATGTTCTTGTGGTGGTGGACTCCAGCAGACTAACAAACTGACTAACAAACTGACTAACAAACTGACTAACAAACTGACTGACTGACTGACTGACTGACTGACTGACTGACTGACTGACTGACGGACTGACGGACTGACTGACTGACTGACTGACTGACTGACTGACAGAGTGACTGACTGACTGACTGACTGACTGACTGACTGACTGACTGACTGACTGACTGACTGACTGACTGACTGACTGACTGACTGACTGACTGACTGACTGACTGACTGACTGACTAACCAACCAACTGACTGACTGACTGACTGACTGAATAAGTGCCTGAGTAACTGACTGACTGACTGACTGACTGACTGACTGACTGACTGACTGACTAACCAACTGACTGACTGACTGACTGACTGACTGAATAAGTGCCTGAGTAACTGACTGACTAACTTACTGACTGACTGACTGACTAACCAACTGACTGACTGACTGAATAAGTGCCTGAGTAACTGACTGACTGACTGAATAAGTGCCTGAGTAACTGACTGACTGACTGACTGACTGACTGACTGACTGACTGACTGACTGAATAAGTGCCTGAGTAACTGACTGACTGACTGACTGACTGACTGACTGACTGACTAACAAGCTGACTAACAAACTGACTGACTGACTGAATAAGTGCCTGACTAACTGACTGACTAACTAACTAACTGACATACTGACTGACTAACAAACTGACTAACAAACTGAATGACTGACTGACTTACGGATTAAAGGACCGACTGAGTGACAGACAAACTCACAGGTCCAGCAGGCTGACGTAAAACTACTTATAGTTGGCTTTCAATAATTTATTCACGCAACTATAGTTTGATTGTTTTTTTGTTTGTTACGACATGCACGTGGTTACAACAGAGGTCAATTGCCACTTTGAAAATTTGAAAACTGTCCAAGTTACTGGTGAAACGTGAGCAGTTTTTGTGGTAGCACTAAGGGTTATGTAGGGTAAATAGTTCAAAAGATAAATTGTTCGAAAGGTAAATTGTTCAGAAGGTAAATTGTTCAAAGGTAACTTGTTCAAAGGTAAATTGTTCAAAGGTAAATTGTTCGGAAGGTAAATTGATCGAAAGGTAAATTGTTCAAAAGGTGAATTGTTCAAAGGGTAAAATCTTTAATCAGTCAGTCAGTCAGTCAGTCAGTCAGTCAAGACCAGTTTACGGCGAATTAAAATAGACTCTTCAAAAACTCACTGAATGCCAATTTTCGTTCACTTTCCTTTTTTTCTAATTTAATATCCTCTGTTGGTAGCGTGTAACTGTGTAGCGGTCATCGAGAATTATTGGTCTTCGATGATTCAGTCTGTGAAACGTGAACAAACGGACGAAGTCTAATTACATATTGTATGTGGTTCTGATGTGACTATGAATTAGTGCAATACTTCATTTGCTTTTGTTCCTCTTGTTTGCATATAACAAGAAACGAAAAAAAATTCTGAGTTTCTTTTTGTGTAGAAAAAAGCTTGAATTACACTATAACTACATATCTCTCTAAGTTTCGGTCGAATCGGAACTCCGTATCAAAAGTTATTAAGCTACAAAATGTTGGCATTTTTGAACCACCCAGTGTGTATTTATCAACTTTTCGTTTGTATATGACGAACTATGAAAGTTGTTGATTGATTAAAAAAGTTACTTCTAATAAAAATATTAGCACTCACATGCAGTGATTAAAACATGAGTAAGACACTCAGGAAGTTATTCATTTAAATAATAAATTGATGGTTGATAAAATTTTTAATCGGTTTAGAATATTTTTAACCGCATTACTTGATAACGGTGCAATGTGGCGATCCATCAAACAAAAAATTTGTTGCTTCATGCCGATATGGTTTGTGAAACGTGAGCAATTCCTGTCACTCGTCGTGACAGTAACCGAACCTGAACCCTCAATGCCACCGAAATCAGTGTGTCGACATCTGCAATATGAATGGCAATCACATTATTGGTTTTCTGTTTTCTAGGATTATTATTTTAATTTACGATGAAAAGCGGTGAATATGTTTCTGCGTTGAATTTATAGTAGAATATCTGTGAAACGTGACCAAGCTTGGTGAACCACCTATTTTATTGTGTGGATCTAGAAGTAAAAAATATCATGTTTATAATCAAAATATCATTAACAAACACTAAGTAAGTAAATGTGTACGTACGAAGGTAAAAAACCTCCACGTAATTTATAACTTTTACCATACATTCACAACGAATTAATAGATTTTTCACTGAACAACTGGATGGTTTTCCGTTGCAATTTTTTTCTGGAAAATTTCTACGGTTGTTTCCTTTTTTTAACTACGGAAAATAAGTTGATTTCTTGTTAAACTCACCAGAACAGATAAATCAACAAGAAGAAAATAACGTTGCTTTATCACGCCTACTCCCCCTTTAAAAACGTAAAACGTAAACGTTCAAGTATTAGGAATCCGGCCGTAGAAAATACCAATACGCAGATTAGAATCCGCGACCTGCATGGTCCCCATTCCAACGGAGATCACAAAGATACTCCATGCAGAAAAAGTCTGCTACTCACGCTCGACCCGCGAAGGGATGAGACAGGCTGAGTCAACCTGGCTGTTTTTGTCTTCGACATTTATAGCAAGTGGTCCAACTTCTTCACAACAGCATTTCAAGACTTGAACCCGCTTTATAAGTCTGAACTAACATTAGTCAGAAACTAGCACTCATTTAGTTCTATTATGCAAGCATTAATTTCGACACATTATTATTTTAATCATTTTTGGCTTTGTTTGGAACAAAGTGAGATGTTCAGCAAGAATCCTGCGTATTATGATGCAGTTTGTGAAACGTGAACAAACAGATGGCCTTTTTGTGTGGAGGTGTATCACTCACTTTTTGCATATTTTGTCTTTTATACAGTTTCATGTATTATTACCATGTTGCAGTGCAAAACGACGGATAAAAAAAGATAACAAACGACGGATAAAAAATGTCTACTCTAATTGGTTAATTCCGCCCTACAACCAATCAGCGCATAGCATAGAAGCGTAGCCGACTGTCAAAAATTTGTTACGTGTTTAGTTCGCACTGCGGAAGTTGTTCACGGATGAGTAAATACATAGCTCTCGATATTTTGATTATTATATTATTTATTTTATTAATATGGTGCTAGTCATAAAAATTGATAAAATTAATTAAATTTTTTTATAACAATCCCGAATTCATTCGATTCATGAAACGTGAAGCAAATGTATGTTACGCATACATAATGGAAATACATATCAGTCGTTTTTTTCGTCAGTCGCTTAAAAACAAAACGAAAAATACTGCCTGCGATTCCGTCACATGTAAAAATCAATTATTAATAAAACAAGTTCATCGTGTTTTTTTCAGTATTGAGTCGAACAACATCGATACTCTGACACCGAAACATTTTTGGTAACTCATAGTTTACATTGAATAGAAGACTTAAATCTATTGTGATCTATCGATTCTTGTGAGCGAGTGACTTATTGAGTGATGGAGTGAGTTAGTGACTGAGTGAGTGAGTGAGTGAGTGAGTGAGTGAGTGAGTGAGTGAGTGAGTGAGTGAGTGAGTGAGTGAGTGAGTGAGTGAGTGAGTGAGTGAGTGAGTGAGTGAGTGAGTGAGTGAGTGAGTGAGTGAGTGAGTGAGTGAGTGAGTGAGTGAGTGAGTGAGTGAGTGAGTGAGTGAGTGAGTGAGTGAGTGAGTGAGTGAGTGAGTGAGTGAGTGAGTGAGTGAGTTAACGACTCAGTACATAGTTTGTTCACGTTTCACAGACTCCATATATATTCAACAGAATTCCATAAAATTAATAACTGTAATGCTGTTTCCTTTTATTAAAAAAAAACAAAACCCACCATTAATTAAAATAATATTCCGTGATTAATCGCAAACCTTGTATCCTGTTAACGTACAGTCTTTGTTAACACGCCTTAAACCAAACAGATAACAGAAGCTGCCGATTCACCCGTAAAAACAAACCGTACGTAGTGTTATTATTTGATTTCATGTTATAAATGAATGAAAAACAGGCTTCCAATTACAAAAGTGAGTTAAATTTTTTTTGAGTTTTTTTTTCATTTGATGAAATGAAATTTATTTGGAAGTTGTGAACTGGCGATTACATACATATATTATCATCACGAAAACATTGTGTTCGTAATTGATTAATTTAATGAAACTTGAACAAACTTAGCGGCATAGCGTTGCGAGCTACTGCAGCGTTCGTCCGTTTAATAAGCATATTTTTTGACGATGCGAACCTTGTATGTATATGATTTTTGCGAGCAATTTTAGTTCAGTTCTTGGTTTATTATGAAAAGGTATGTTGATAATAAGTATAATATTGAATGTTGGAATTTTTACGTTCATTGGACGGCGATAATACTGATATAATTCTTTTTTGTATGGTCCCTATGTATGTATTTCAGAGGGTTCGTGGAAGATGTTCGTAATCGTCTTTGTACAAATGTGCACTGTTCGTTTTGCTTATTCATTCTAACAATACGGTTGCCAAACTGGCATCTCAGCAACTGCTTCATAATTATTCGTTATGTGAAACGTGAACAAACTGTCTGCCCAATCACACAGCTCTACTACACATACTACCCCCTTTATCAAGTCGAAACCGGAAATCATTAGTTAAAAGATAAATCAACCGCTTTTTGCATTAGAAATATCCAGATTTTTTTCTCTACATTCTTACACGAATTTTTTTTCTGAATATTCAATAACGATGAAATTTTAATCAAGTTGTTTTGCCAAGAGTTAATGTATATTCAATGGAAATGGACATTTTGTATTTTTCTGTTATATGTGTTATCTGATATCTTTCAAAATTTAAGAACGTAAAAACCAAGCAGAACTGAATTATACTCTGATGATCATTTTTCAGAATACATAAGTGAGTGAATTTCAATAGTCGATAACAGTGGTGATTAATATTTTATTAGTATTATCATTCCGGACTCCACATTTTTTACTGACCAATTATGTATCGTGTTAACAACTTTTTATTGATAAACGAATGTAAATGATTTCCTTAACTATGTAGCTAACTATGTACATACATACATACATACATAATTCACTCATTCATCAGACCAACTTGTTCACGTTTCACAGATAAAATGAAAACTGAAGCAAACTTTACAATGTTGATAAACTCAAAGACCTAACATGCGTAAATCTAACAGAATAACACAAATTACAAACGAACAATGCAGAAACAAACTTTTACGAACTCTAAGATGAAACGACAATCATGTGTTGTCAAAGAATGTATCCTTGCATTCGTCAGTGCAGATTGAAATGGAAATGGAAACAAAATAGGTTTTTTCGTTGATATTTTTCAGCTATGTACATACATAATCCGATTTTGTGTTTTGCAGACGCGTAAAAAGAAAGTTTACCGTGTACTGACCTTTCGCAAAGTGTTCAGCACATTCATCGTTATCCGGTCTATTTGTTCACGTTTCGCAGGTCAAATCAAAGATTGAAGTAACTTTTGACTCTGATGCGTTATTGATGGCATGCCATATTATCAGTCAATTTAAAACTTCAAAACTGTTTTTAAAACCGATAGAGATATTTTGTATTTTATACGACATGAAATTAGGGGTTCATGTCATTAAAAGTCATCATGCAAATGAAATCATGCAACAGTTAATGAACGTAATCCGTATGTAGTTTTTTGCTGAACAGTCAGACGACCGAAGTTAATGAGCGCTGGACTTTGGCTCATTATGTACTTTGTGCAAGACAAGTGACTGAATCATAATTTATTGAAGTTAGTAGGCTAGTGTGCGAAAGTCTGGATCTAATTATTATCGCTGCTATCAAAAACAAATTCATAATTTCTTTGAAACGTGAACTGTATCGTGAGTTCATTCACATTGAAAAGACTTCAATACAGCCTGTTTGTTCACTGTACACCTGATGTAACGTCAACGTCAATCATTGTAAAATACATGTGTTTGCAGTTAAGGGAAAACTAACGAGTATTTTTCTGTAACTTTCATGTTCACATTTCTGAAATTTAATTGTCTGTTTTTTGAGTTGACGTTAGATCTTTTCTATCAAACTTTGTTTCTCGAATAATTTTTTGCGATGATTTGGAGCATTTAAAATCCGCAACGACGCATCACGGTTCACATCATTTTGTTCTGTACTGCAACACGTTCGCCATGTTACTGGATGAGTCTCGTTGATAAACCGTATAAAAGAAAACTGTGGACATGATGTCAAACTTTTACCTATATTTGAATAAATCCTTGTCGGTTTGTTTTCACGATTCACTTTTCATAGTGTGAATAAGTAACATTGAATGATTGCCGTTGATGTTCGAGTAAATTGTTTACTAATTCAAGTTTAGCTGTCCACAGAATCCGAAGGAGAAACTCCAAGAATCTGATATTACAACACAACGTTGACGTGACAGTCATTTTATCCACGTTTCATATATCGAATTATTGAAAGGGTGCCTCGATTAATCTTTTATCATCATCTAAAATCAGTAGTAATGACCTAAAGATCACTAAACCGTCTCGCATGAAATATTCTCTGATAGCGTACTGATCTACGTACAAAAATACGTGGTTAAAAATTATTGGTTCTATAATGGATCCAACCAATGATCGCCGAAAATTTGTTATCCGCAGTTACGAACCTAAATTAAACAGCAATAATCTTTTTCGTTTAAGACAAACCTAAGAAAACGCTGTGAACGGTTGATTTAAGGGGGTAGCGAATTTGTTGAACTTGCGAACTCGAAATCAAAACAAATGAAAATAACGCTTCATCACTCCGTATTCATTAGATATTGATTGTGTTGATAATGTAGGTATCAAAATAAAAGTATCTTTTTTGAAGATGAAAACAATATTAAAATAATCAGACAATCATCCCTTTTTCAACAAGGCAACAATGCACAGTCCTATAGTGTACATTTTATTCTATGTTTCGGGAACCATTTTGATAGTCTGATTTTCCCACAATCAACGTACATTTTATCGTTTTTAATGTACATATATTGTCAAATCTTTGCCTGACATTAATGGTCGAGTATCTGTGAAACCTGAACAGATGTGCTGTCAGCGTTGTAGAAAATTGAAAGTCAGTCTGTTAGACAGTAGGACAGGAACAGTTTGTAGTAAGTAGAATTAGTCAGTCAACCAGTTACCAAATCAGCTAACTAACTTGAATGATTATATTTAATACATTTGGTTATAAAATGTTAACAATACACAAATCAAAATGATTTTAAAAAGTTCTTTTCATAACAAAGAGTTGAAACGTGACTAGATCCTTTTGCATTAATACCATCGATGACAAACCGTTGACTGACTGTCTGACTGATTGACTGACTGACTGACTGACTGATTGACTGACTGACTGACTGACTGACTGATTTACCGACTAAAGGTATGATTGACTAACGAACTAACATGTTTCGCCTGTACATTCGGTTCACAGGGTTGATTTCAGTTTAAGATGGTACATTGAATGTAAAAAATATCCATCGTGTTGTTGACTATACTTATCTTGAGGCGGTGAAGAAGCATGGAAGCGATCCAAAAACGCTGATTCCAGAGCTATTTTGCAAAACAGTCAATTTGGTTCACGTTTCACAAATCTATAGAGGCCCTAATAAGATCTAGATTTTTGATGGACCTAATCTACAATGCAAAAAACAACAAATATGTAGCTGAATATATAATACGAATGAACTGACTTGAAATATGTATGTAAATCCATGATTTTTTTTGTCATTCTCAGAGCGTGATTGAAACCGGAATTGAATCGGCTTATGATTTTTTTAAGTATAAAAACTCGAATCTCATAGAAACCTGTTGTTGTATTTTTATAAAGAATCTTACTCTCCATAAATTACCTACTTAGATATTTAATGAAAAATGTAAAAAGTTTACCGCAGAAAATCATGTGAAAATGTGCCGGGTATTTGCACAATACTCAAATGCCACCAATCAAACCGTTCATGTTTCATAGACGATATATAAAACTCAGGACAATTTTTAATACATAAATGATTAAAATCAAAAATTATTAAGACAATGTTCCGTGAGAAATACTAAAGTTATTCACGTTTCATTGAACTATGAGAATGCACATGAAATAGGACCTTAATCGTTAATATTGCTGATATTACTTCCTAAACACAGAGTAAAATGATAATAGAACTGATTGATACATGAAGTGCCGTTTGTTTTGAAAAGTCCGTAATTTCATTAACCGGGTTAAAAAGACGCTCACTAGTGGTGGAAACTTAGACAAATTACCGCTGCTTGTAGAATAATAGTGAATTAATGAATATTGTTATTGTATTGCGATAGATATACATGTGTCTTGTCCACTTACCACTGACAAATGAGACAACTAAACGGGGTAGTCTTTTAAAACGTGAAAGGTCGAGTAATAGTTATTATACACGCAAAGGTGAAGTATGCGAAACGAAAGCCTAGAATTAAGTTTTGCTTAATTTCGCATGTTATCGAGTATCACTAACAAGTCGTATGGATTCATAGCTCGGTGGAACGTTTCCAATGTTCGAATATATACAGCTAACGAACGCTATAAATCAAATTGACAAACAAAATTATCGTGAACCTTCATTTCAAAACGCAAAGGTACATAGCATTCTTCATGACTACATATCTGACAGTCTGTTTGACTGAGTGACTAACATAATGTCCGTTTGACTGACTGACTAACATGCTGCCTGTTTGACTGACTGACTAACATGCTATCTGTTTGACTGACTAACTAACATGCTGTCTGTTTGACTGACTGACTGATAGCTGTCTGTTTGACTGAATGACTGACATGCTGGCTGTTTGACTGACTGACTAACATGCTGTCTGTTTGACTGACTGACTGACATGCGGTCTGCTTGACTGATTAACTAACATGCTGTCTGTTTTACCCTATGACTAACACAATATAGGGATTATAGCCTGGTTGGATTTCCCAGTTCAATTTATGTCAGTTAAAATGACCCGTTGTCTAAAACACCAGTTATTAATCATGCAGGTTTCAATTCAGAAAATAATAGATAAAATTTTCATCTGGTTGACCTTTGTAATTTATTGACTGACAGACTAAATGACTGACTTCAGGACTGACTGACTGACTGACTGATTGATCGATTAATTGACTAGATGACTACATAATTGCTGCTTGTTTTTCTTTACCCAAAATGCATTTACTTTATTGTTTTCAATTTTACTCTGCCATTGCTTTATACAGTAGTGAAACGTGAAAAAACTGTGATACGACGATTTAAAAAAAATTTCATTAAAAGATGGTATAAAACAAGAAATTTACGTAATAAGAAATGCCCGTTTTAATGCAGATTGATTATTGTTTCTCGTTTTTCAATAATAATTTATTCTTAAAGGTTGATTTAGAAAACGCTGGCAAGACATCTTGAACAGGCTGTACAAAGAGTCGTAAATTTTTTCTGAAATAAGATCGCCCACCTTTAGAATCCGTCAATTATGCTGTCCGGGAGATTTTATTTTTGTTGTATTTATGTGTTCATCTTTTTTCAATGGATGTTCAGGATTTATGTGGGACACGCGGAGAAATTCTCCGAAAATTACACCATTAAAACTCTTAAGCGCTATGTGAAACGTGAACCGCGAGAATGACTAAAAGATGCATTGTCTGCTAATTCGAAAGCTGTTTCTCAATAAATTGTTTCAAAACAGTTCTACGTTACAAATAAAGGCAGTCGCTGTGGAACAAAACGATTATAATTTTTTTCTGTGCACCCAAGCTTTGTAGAGAAAATGTCGTCAGTTAAATTTGATCGCTAATCAGCTACATTAATGAACGTCTCGTAGAAAGATTCAATATGAAAATGCAATCCGATCAGTTGGATTGGAGCACCGATTCTGCAAATGGCCAGCATTTAGAGTCAGTCTTTTAGTGAATTTGGCGAAACTGTGGATTGCGTTTTTTTAAGATTATCAGGGTGCCTTGGCGCCGCGCACAGTCGGCAAAAAGTTTGGATGTGCTTTTTCAGCGGCAGAAAAGTGATGGTAAGTAACCAAACAACTGTAGAGATACAGTAAAATCAAGTATCTCATTTCAACAGAAATTTTATTTTCCTGATATTTTTTTCGTTATTCTTTTAGTAGCTCTGATTTTAATAGACAGCACACATCAACAAAACAATGTTAACTTTCAGTACAGCTTCCGTTCGTGAAACGTGAACCACTGTATGTACAGTAAAGAACAAGAACATGTGTCAAAAACGGCGGTCGTCCGCGGTTGTCTGCAAACTCCTTATTTGGGTGTATATTTCGAGATACACAAATCTGACATTATTTTTATTAACATAATCGGGTATCTCAAGCAATCAGCGCGCAGCTTGGATTCTCCGGGCGATTATGGAATGATCAGATTTAGTCCGTGAAACATGAGCAGATTGGCCAAGCAAGCGCTGTAAATCTTTGGGTACGTTATTTACATTAAATTTTATTTGTCATAAATATTTTTTACTGCCAATGAAAAATCATATAGTAAAATTTTTTCCTTATCTATATGATCTGTGAAACGTGAACAAACTGATTGAGATTTCATGGCTTTTTACATGTTCAACAGTCTGTCTTAGCATCCGATTTATCTTCGGATATTAATCACAGACTGTCAAATAGTAAACGTTCTACCGGCTGCACCAAAGGATTGAGTATGTGAAGCGTCATTGCATTTCATGAATGCTCTACGCTGATTGGCTGTGTCTATCCAACAACCAATCAGCGCAGATAATTGACTGCGTGTCCCAACTTTTTTTCTGTAATGATATTCGCATTCAGGAGAACGTTTACGTCTTCATCAACCAATGACATTTATTGTCTGTCTGTTAAGCCGAGATTTTTTCAGAATTATTAGTTGGATGTAAACGTGTATCGGCGGATGTAAAGACACGTTGTTTTCCTTCATCATTAGTCTATCGACATTGCCATGCAAATCCTATACTTCCGCGCAATCATAACATTTCAGATAGCAAATACAATACATGTGGTTAGGGAGCTTTCAGAGACCAAAAGGAAAGTAAAGAGGAAAGTTTAAAGGAAGTGAAAAGGAAAGTGAAAAGGAAAAGCTGCAAAAAAATGCCGTGAAAATATTGACGTGGTACTAAAATATTCGGATTTTGAATTTAACTGGCCATGCAGCGTAGCGCACTGGCCAATCAGAATAGAGCTGAGAGCTCATTGGCTGCTGCATTTGAATTTCAATTATTTGGTATTAAGTTTTGAGAATATTTTGCTGTGGACAAGTGCGTTGCATTACAGATTTATCTTTTCTTTTTACTTTCCTATATACTTTTCTCTGGACTCTGAGAGCACCCTTTAATTTTATTATAATTCCTGAATATAGTTTTTAGTTTCAGATTTTTTCTGGATTTTGTTTTTTCTTTTCTCTTCTGGAATTTTTAAATTAGGAGGTCATGGTTCATTATTGAAAAACTCTGTGTTCGTAACTCATTCGATTAGTGAAAAATGAACAAACTGAGCAGTAATTTGTTGCCAGTTACTGCAGCATTCATCTCTTTAATCAGCAGATTTTATTAGGATGCAAACCATATGTGTGAATTTTGCGTGACATTTTATTGAGAGTTTGATTCACCATGAAAAGTATGTTGATACTAGTCATTATTGTGAATCTAAATCTGGTTCAAACCATAACAGCACAACATAACTCCTGACCCCATCCGCAAAGTCATACTCATTTCTTTTGCCCCTCTTTCGGTGAGTTGACTATTCGATCGATTAACCATTCGGTGGGTTAAAATTCGGTAAGCCAACATTGTGCGATCTGTTTGTCGGTGAGTTCACCTTTAGATTAAGCGATTTTAGGTGAGTTGTTTTTCACTCGGTTGCAGAAAGGGCTCGATCATTGAAGTTCCGTATTCACCTGATCCATAAGGCTTTTGAAACGTGAACCAATTGGTTGTTAATGCTGTACGTATTGCTGCACGCGTGGAAATGTTTAATCACTTTTCTATTTGCACGTTCATTAAACGGTTTTATTCTGGGCAATACAGTATTACTAAAACAGTAACATGGTGATCGTGTTACAGTGCAGCACAACGATATAACATGAGTGAGTGAGTGAGGTCACCTTTATGCCAACAATCTTTATTTGAATAATTTTTCTAATTGCACTTTATTCCAACCCGAATGGTTCTGCGACAAAAATTTCTATAATATAAGGCTTTAGCCGCACATCTAACGCGTGGTGCACGCCGATTGCGACCATGCAGCTTGATAGTCGATAGAAGTTTTTTCTTCAAAAATGTTAACGCGTGCCAAAATTAACGAACGACTACAAGGAAACGATTAGCCTGAGCTAAAAAAAGATCAGCCAGGATTTGGACGTGTGTAGTATGTTAATGAACCAAGAATGCTATGTACAACAATGCCAATTAATTTTCACACGTTTCACGAATGGTCAGACTTGAGAGTAGACTGAAATCTGTATCAAATTCAGCCAATCCAGCTCCAATTTAAAAAAACACATGGTTTGATAGAGATTAGAATCCAATTCCATACCCCGCCGTACAAAAGCAACCGTTTATTAGTATTAATCACGAAAAAAAGTTGTGTCGCACCATTTTAGTTACATGAGCTTTGAATCACACAAAATTAGTATCGACAGCTATGTTTTGCTTTGATTGAAAAAAAAACAACAGACGTAGTATACTAATCAACTGAGAATGCGTATGTATCAACGCCAGTCAATTTTTATTACACGTTTCATATAATGTTCAAGTAGACAAAAAGTTTGGTTTCTAGATAGTTAAATTATTTTTAATAACCTGACAAACAAGGGCAGTAACCCAGAAGCAACGCATCAGTGCCTGTAACTCAAGTTGAGTTTCGAACCAGGACCATCAGTTTCGTGGGCTGGCACCCTACGCACAAGACAAGACAGACGACAAGCTCACCGAAGTAGTACCTATACAAAAACCCGATGTCGACAGTTCACGTTTCATAAGCCGTAAGAATCAAGAGAAAAATTGATTTACAATGATAGCATTCAAAGTTCAAAAGTCTCAGTAATACAAAAAAACTATATGCATATTTCACAATGAAGCATTTTTCACAATGAAGCATTCATTAACAGCTTAGCAAAACGTATAACATCCGTAGCACAGAACGATATTAACGAGTTTGTATATTCTAGGATAATAACGGGTTCGTAATACCTGAAATCCTGAGCTCATTAGACCACGGTTTTTAATGTTTGAAATGTAGAATAGAGTGGAATCATTTTCATAATATTTTTAAGAACCGTGGATGGCCATCAATTCGAGGTTTCTATTCAATGCGTGCAAAAATAATCCTTTTGTTCACGTTTCATGAACCGTACATTGGTGGACCATATAAAAACCTTTTGATTCAAAAATATCTTAGTAAACAAATAATAAAAAAATAAACTTAGAAGCCGTAAACTACCTGATGAACCGTTTATGAAAAGAAAATTCCTTTTTGTGAACTCCAGTAAAGTAAAGGTGAAAATGATTTCGATTCTGTTGGCTCCTGTTTCATTGATGAAATCAGTGTTTAGTATTTTTTGCGCTAATCTGCAAACACCATTCAACAGAAAGAAGTTGGTGCAAAAGCTTGAACGATGATGCCATTCACATTTTAAGAAGTTGTTTAGTCAGTCAATTTGCGCATGTTTCACGTTTTCTATAAGTAAAAGTCAGTTCCACTTACGATAATGATTGTACTTTGTCAAATTTCAACAATAAAGTAATATACAGGGTGGGCCACAAAAACCATACGATTTTGAACGATAATAACTCAATCTATTAACAACCGATTCTATCGTTTTTGCTTTTGTTTGAAAGCCAAGATTTCAACTTGAAATTCATCTAATTTTAATCGTGTTTTATGGAGTTGCCCCAAAGTTACAGAAGAAAGTTAAAAAAATCTAGTATTTTTTGCGAAAAAGTGATCGAAATGCATGGGGTATTGTGTTTTAAAAACTGTAAACGGAGTATTTCAGTTTATTAATGAATGAAATGCGTCGAATAACAACTAGTTAAGCATTGTTGATCAAAGATAAATGAATGGTACACAGGATTTGATCATTTTTCTGAACCACTAAAGCCCGGGCTCAGGGTTAAATTGGTCAATGGCGGCTATGAAATTGACCATGAATATTTTTTTCAAACACTTAATAGGATATTCCAGAATTTCCAAGTTAGATTTGAGCTCAGCAAACTCTATTTCCCTTGTGAAACATTTTAAATTTAGAAATTCGTTGCCCAAAAAAACATTTTGTTAAACCAAAAAAAATCCGGTTTTTTTCATCCAAAAAAACACGACTTTTGGGGTTTTCTTCTGTAACTTGAGGGTAACTCTACAAAACGAAACACAAATTGGAGGGATTATAAGTTAAAATATAGACTTTCAAATGAAAACAAGAACGATTGAATCAGTTGTTTATAGCTCGAGTTATTAACGTTCAAATCGTATGGTTGTTGTGGCCCACCCAGTAAGAGGAATATATCAAACAGCCAGTCATCACAGAGCATTTACTATGACCACATCAGGTTCAATTTATAACCATCAGTCGACAGTTATGTAACTCTAAATTTCGTTTCGGTTTGTTCACGTTTCACATGACGAGAGCTCACTTAGCGGAAGAAAAATAATTTCGATAAAAGTTGGACTGTGTCATCAAAAAAATATAACAACATATAAACGAAAGTTCAATAACCTGAATATTCTGCTGGTCTTCTTTCTTCTTTCTCAAACAACTTGAAGATGCGCTAACTGCTTTTTGATTGGTTGGACGATTGTTTATGTTGATCTACTCTCGGTATTTCAGAGATGAACGGTCGAGCTTGCTCGAACGTAGACGTGAATAACTTAAGTTTAAAAAAAGTGTAATTTAAAGCAAAATAATAGTGTTCGATATTATTTTTCATGAAATTTTATTCAGCAAACTTTTGACAGCATCAATTGAATCAATCCACGGATTACAGTGTTAAATGAATTGGTTTGTTAATCATTCAACTGATCAGTCAAACAAACAAACAAACAAACAATCAATCAATCAATCAATCAATCAATTAATCAATCTGTAATTTCGTCAGTCACCCAAGTATTCAGTCGGTCAGTCAGTCAGTCAGTCAGTCAGTCACACAGTCAGTCAGTCAGTCACTCAGTATGATATGACTTTGATCCTCGTGTGATTTCGGTTTACAGGCTGTAGATATGAGTGACACACTTAATTGTATGGAAAAGTTAATGTATGACTAACTAATGTCTTACCAAGTTTCGAAAAATGATGGGCTTTAAAAAAGTTAGTCTTATAATGAAAATAGAGCGCTATATCGCTTTATAGAAATGTTCGTAAAAATGTATTTAACACAGTGCCACTTTAATGCAGAAAACATTGGATTAGCAGACCGTGAATCAGTCGTTTGCTCGAATCGACGGTTCACGTTTCACATGATGTATGGATAAATGAATGAGTGCCGGCATCCATGATGGATACTATACAGTGGCGGTCAAAAGATTAGGAACACCCTATATTTGGGTGTTTTCTTTCTATAAAACTCGGTTGGGTGTATAAATTGGGCTGAAATCTTCAGGATATGTGGAAAACATGTGTTCCAGCCTGTTATATTTGTATAACTGTGTTTCATTCATTATAGTTGGTTTTCAGGTTGTATAAATGTGATATATAAGAAGCATGCGTTTGTTCGTGGTTGACACGCATCGACGGTGGTTTGAAGGCAGTTACAAAAGTTTTAACTTTACATTGAGACTGAAATCAGCTTGATGATAGTTAGTGGTACTATCCAGACCTCATGCATAAGTTTTATTGTGTTCAACACTTACTAAAGCCCCTTGGGGCGAGTCCTGCATAATGTATTCATAACTAGGGGACCACCCGTGGAACAGTTGAGACGGAGTCGAACAGGAGTAGGGCAGGAGTTTAAGATTTCAATTGAAAGACCCAGGAAAGAGGATGTATATAGTTGGGTCCGTAAGCAAGTGAGAGCTCAAGAAAATAAACAACATTTTATTAATTTTGTTTTGTTATATTTTTTCCGTTTTTGACAAAAGGGACATTATTTTGTTATTTTGATATGGTGTCCTTTTTTGAAGAAAGGGACAAAATTTACGTCAACATCAAGATATCCAATTCTGGTATTCTTTGATTCTTAAGCTTTATTGCAAAAGTGTCTGTTGGTATTGTTATCATTTGTGATGGAGCTGCTGTTGTTGTTATTTCTGTTTTTGTTTAATATGTAGGTTAGTTTTTATTTTTTTAAATCATCTCCATTTCTTATGTTACTAACAGTATATATATTTTTAGAAACTGTAACATTCTTAA
This sequence comes from Daptonema setosum, assembly GCA_964036265.1. Classification (NCBI taxonomy): domain Eukaryota; kingdom Metazoa; phylum Nematoda; class Chromadorea; order Monhysterida; family Xyalidae; genus Daptonema; species Daptonema setosum. The sequence goes on along the minus strand of CAXIWR010000495.1, from coordinate 19,566 downwards.
GATGTACTATATAAAAACAAATATAGTTATATATATAAACAATTCATCAGTGTTAATATTCAGTTGTGGTATGTGAAAGTTTGTTACGTAATCACAATAACGAAGCAACATGGTAGTATATAATAAACAATTATGGGAAAATGAAATGAAATTATCTGTGAAATTAAGCGAAATAATTTTTTCCAAACACTTTCAAACAGTGTCGTTATCATGCAAGATTTTGAAGTGTCTTCAAGTTACTTTAAATATTTAATAGCATATTAGCATAAAAATAATAATGTGTAATTATTATCTGAACATATATGTATGAAGAGTAAAAGAAAACACGTACAATATGTGATATGATAACATGTGTTTGGAATATGAAGAGTAAAAGAAAAAACGTACAATATGTGATATGATAACATGTGTTTGGAGGATAGAACCCAAGGAAGGAAAGCATCCGGAATGGCAATCATTGATATGCGTCCGAACCCGTTTAACCAGCGTCCGAACCTGTTTAACCAGCGTCCGAACCTGTTTAACCAGCGTCCGAACCCGTTTAACCAGCGTCCGAACCTGTTTAACCAGCGTCCGAACCTGTTTAACCAGCGTCCGAACCTGTTTAATCAGCGTCCGAACCTGTTTAACCAGCGTCCGAACCCGTTTAACCAGCATCCGAATCTGTTTAACCAGCGTCCGAACCCGTTTAACCAGCGTCCGAACCCGTTAACCAGCGTCCGAACCCGTTTAACCAGCGTCCGAACCTGCTTAACCAGCGTCCGAACCTGTTTAACCAGCGTTCGAACCCGTTAAACCAGCGTCCGAACCTGTGTAACCAGCGTCCGAACCCGTTTAACCAGCGGCCAAACCCGTTTAACCAGCGTCCGAACCTGTTTAACCAGCATCCGTTAACTGTCCAAAAATAAACCGAGGATGGCACATTACTACAATGGGTTTACTCAAGTTTCGATGGGTTAAAACCATCTGATAAAATGTTGCCGGTTTTTGAAAGTTTGGGTTTGAAAACACGTACAATATGTGATATGATAACATGTGTTTGGATAGAACCCAAGGAAGGTAAGCATCCGGAATGGAAATCATTGATATGCGTCCGAACCCGTTTAACCAGCGTCCGAACCTGTTTAACCAGCGTCCGAACCTGTTTAACCAGCGTCCGAACCCGTTTAACCAGCGTCCGAACCCATTTAACCAGCGTCCGAACCCATTTAACCAGCGTCCGAACCCATTTAACCAGCGTCCGAACCAATTTAACCAGCGTCCGAACCTGTTTAACCAGCGTCCGAACCCATTTAACCAGCGTCCGAACCTGTTCAACCAGCGTCCGAAACCGTTTAACCAGCGTCAGAACCTGTTTAACCAGCGTCCAAGCCCGTTTAACCAGCGTCCGAACCTGTTTAACCAGCGTTCGAACCCGTTTAACCAGCGTCCGAACCTGTTTAACCAGCGTCCAAACCCGTTTAACCAGCGTCCGAACCTGTTTAACCAGCGTCCGAACCTGATTAACCAGTGTGCGAACCTGTTTAACCAGCGTCCGAAGCCGTTTAACCAGCGTCCGAACCCGTGTAACCAGCGTCCGAACCTGTTTAACCGGCGTCTGTTAACTGTCCAAAAATAAACCGAGGATGTCACATTACTACAATGGGTTTCCTCAAGTTTCGATGGGTTAAAACCATCTGATAAAATGTTGCCGGTTTTTTAACTAATAGTGAGCGTGAAACGTGAACAATTTTTCAACGGCGGTGTGTACAAACAGATTTTTTATTGTCGTTCGTTTAACTGTGACCCAGCTCGCGGGCACGCATTTTCACGTTCGTGGAAATATACTCCAAGTATGGAGATCATAGTAAGCTTATGTTGTTCATCATGGTCGACTTGATAGTAATCTTGATATGAAATTAAAGTCATAATATTAAATGTAAAATTAAGTGGTTTTTGTTTAATATAATAATATTAATATATAATTAATTTATGTATCTATATTTTTTTATGCTTGTCTCCGTTCATGGACTTGAAGATCTGTGCGTTCATGCAAACACAAATGACGCCCAAGGTGCCTTATTGGTGTAAAAATGTCTGTTAAACAATGTTTTTGTTAAAACATAAAGCATTATATGCAGCAGCTGATGTTTCACTACAAGGCTTTAAGCGGGGCGGAAGGCGTAATGAAAACAGGAAAACAAATTACGGAAGACTGGATGCTACGCACAAATCAACCGTTCTAATTCGTTCGTTCTCAAAAACAACTCGAGGCGATTGTGTAACTGTCCAAAAATAAACCGAGGATGGCATCCTCAAGTTTTGATGGGTTAAAACCATCTGCTAAAATGTTGCCGGTTTTCGAAGTAATTGTCAGCGTGAAACGTGAACAATTTTTTAACGACGATTTTTCACAATTCAAAAATGTAAAAATGTAAAAATGTTTCAGGCATACGAACTGTCAAGTAAAAATGTAAAAATGTGTGGCAGACACCAAAAATGTATGGCAGACACCGCTTTCAATGTATTATTAGATAACACTGAGGGACTATTAGAAAAAACTTCTTATAAAAATGAGATTTGAAACAAGAAAGTTTATTCATGGTTATAAATCGCGCGTTTTGAAGCAAACACGTTATTTTCGGTGTTTCTTTCTGGTGATTAACCAATGAACTAGTCTTCAAATCGAATAATTTGAAAGTATTGGTTTTTAGAAAGCCATTCACTTTTTATAATGCAACACAGGGCAACTTTAGGTTTGTTTCCTTCCTGTTAAATGACAGCAATAGATACCATAACTATCAGTTATATATTTCTAATGATTACAACTCAATTGAATACTTTATATTTATCAAACGGCCTTGCAAACACCGTCGGCGCATGTGTGCCACGTACAAACGCGTGCTATAACAAATCAAATGTTAAACTTCTTAGAGAAAGAATCCTTTTGCTTATGCTCAAGTCTGTACCCAAAACGGACTCTAATACATGTTTTTCACAGCTCCTGAAGTTTTCAGCCCGATTTATACATCCCACCATGGTTTATAGTGAGAAAACACCCAAATTGAGAGTGTTCCTAAACTTTTGACCGCCACTGTATGTTCTTGATCCTAAACTTCATAAATAAATAATAATAATTTATTGTTCCATTTATTGCTAAAAAAAACAAACCAGAAATACGACGATTTGGTTGGGCGGCTGATTTCAAATGCGTACCTAAATCTTACTATTCAGTGAGTGTATGTAGGAGTGCAGCCAGACTGTCGCGCTTCTAACCAATTGAAAACACTATACAAACAGGGTTATCAGACCGATTAGTTCACGTTTCACAAATTGTTTCTAACCTGAGGCATGGCGAAAATTAACCTAATACTTAAATGGTTACCAAGAATTCCAGAGACTGTGGAAAAATTCAAAAGCACTAAAGCCCCGTTTATACTTGAGCGCAGGCGCAGCGCAGATTTGGGTGCAGTCTACGGGTGCAGATCTACGGGTGCAGATCTACGGGCGCAGCTGTTTAGCGACTATAAACGCACGAGCGCAGCCAAAATTCCAGTTTTTGAGCGATTTTATTTGATATAAAACCGAAGTTTTTGTGTGACTTATTTTAGATATTATTGATCACTGATTTTTTTCACGAATTTTGAGACCAAAAAGAGCCGAAACTAAGGTGAAAATTTTTTCGGTCGAGATTTTGGGCGATCTGATTTAATATAAAACCGAAATTATTTTGTGACTTCTCTTACATATTCTTGATCACTGATTTTTTTCACGAATTTTGAGACCAAAAAGAGACGAAAAGGAGCTGAAAAATTTTTGGTCGATTTTTGGCATCCGGGTCGGATCCGGTCGATTATGCATACCGTGTTATGTGAGCTGTGGTTGATTAACGTTGATCAAATCAAAATTACAGTTATTTTAGAGCTCTTGGGGACAGTATTCAATCAGCTAGGGTCATTGACGTAAAAAATGTGAATTTTCCGTTAAAAATGTTGAGAGAAACTCAAAAACTCTTATAAGGTGATTTGAGGAAATCGCGCAAAACAGGCAGACTTTTATATAACACATCCCTAGGTGAAACATGAACGATTTTGTAAAGGCTCTGCATGGTTTTGCGTGCTTTGTTAGTGCTATAGTGGCTGTCGTTTTACACCACATTCTGGAGCTTGAAATCCGATGAAATAACGGGTTATAAACTGAAAAAATTTCATAAAACTATCTAGAAAGAGTGTTTTGACCTTTTTATAAAAATATTCAATTTTTATTAAATGTAAAACAACAATCTGCACCATCCAATATCAATTCAATTTGATATTGGGTGCAGCCATACAAATCTGCACCCGTAGATCTGCAGCATAGATCTACGGTGCAGCCCAGTGCAGCGAGTATAAATGCAAACATGCCGTAGATCTATGCCGTAGACAGTTTTGTATGGCTGCGCTGCGTCTGCGCTCGAGTATAAACGGGGCTTAAGATGTCCACAAAACGCATGCATCATTTGGTTCACGTTTCAAGAACTGATTAAGGCTCTAGCAAAGAATTCATTATTGATTATTTCTCCTTCAGCTTAATAAAAATAATAACCTTAATATAATAAACCATTTAGAAGAAACAACTTCCACAAAAAATCTCGATTTTACAAACAATACAGAACTACAGTAGAGAAAAAAGATGTGGCACGTTACGCCCCTTGGCGGTCTTATTATCCCCTGCGCTGATTGAATCTGGTCCGGATCCAATTAATCAGCGCATAGCACTTATTAACCGCAAAGACGCGTCACACGTCCCCCCATACATACATGTATTTCTGTGCTGTACTGTAGTAAAAGACTCACCATTTTGCTTTATGAGTCTCATACTCAATGCTAAACCTTATAAAGTACAAACTAGACTAGACTGGCGTATATACATATGTTGTGATTCAGGTGGAATCAACTCATTTGAAAAGTATCCTTTCTTAAGTGGAAACACGTGAAAGCAAGTAAATCAATAGTCGAATCAAGTTTCACTTGTGTAGAACATCGAGTTAAACACATCGAGACATTCTTTGCGTTTGTGAACCGTTTCACGATCAGTTTTATATACATTCGCCTGAATGGGATTCACCTACATAAATGGGATTCGCCCAAGTAGACATTCGCCCAAGTGGATATTCGCCCAAATGGGATTCGCCCAGGTGGAATCGCCCAAGTGGTTGTCGCCCAAGTGGAATTCGCCCAAATGGGTATACACCAGTACAAACATAGCCAAGTGAAAAGCAAACAATTATCTTATCACACGACCTGAAAAACACGTTTTTTTTCACGTTTCATAGGTGTTATGGATATGAAGCAGAACTTAGTTTTAGTGCTCCCGTGCCGTAAATTGCTCGACGAATAAAAAGTAAATAAAAAAATGCTAATGCCTCGAACGGAATTTTTCGTTTATTCCTTGTACATTTATTTTTTCATAAACAAAAATTACGCAACAAAGAATTTTTAATTTGCTGTTTATCAACGATCCAGTTGTTATGTAATATAAATCAAGCAATAATCGTATTATAGTGAATACATTATATTATGTGAATATTTGTTTTCACTGTCATATAAACTCCACGTCATTTTGTGCTGCTCTTAACGGTGTTAACCTTATTAACCGGCAAAAACACCTATCCAAATTTTTTTCAAACAAAAACAAAACTCCTAGATGCGAAGTACAGGACCAATCAGCAACGAGCATTTTCTAGCTGCAACAACACGCCACGTGACACATCATTATGTTCTGTAGTGTTACACGTTTATCAAGTTACTGAATGGGTCTCAATGCCAAAGATAAATCATATAAAAGACTAACAGCGAAAAATGTATCACGTTAATCGCTCAGGAATTTATTCATGTTTCACAGACCTTAGGTGTAGGGAACAGAACATGGCTTGTTGCTCCGTGCTTCATTGCTCCGTGCTTCATTGCTCCGTACATCAACAATAATAAATTAATGGGAAATAACTGTACACACAATTCAATTTAGCTGGTCAATCTGTCTGTCAGTAACCCATTCAGTCAGTCTGTCCGTCGTCAATCAATCAAAGAGCAGTCATTTGAGCTGAGTTAGTCAAGTTATGAAAGTTATAGTCACGAGAATAAATGATGTCGCACCTTATTTTTCCTACAAACTTTGAAGCAAACTACAAATTCCTCGATAGCTATCTATGCCTAACACTGTGTAAATGTAACGACAACCACTAGCTGCTATCTTGTAGTTCAGAACGAGAAATTATTTTACACATGAGGCAAAATAGGGAGTGGATGCGGCTCAACACAACGCTCTACGTCGATTGGTTATACGGAGGACGAACTAAACCATTCAGCGCAGATCATACAGCCCACAACATGCCCCATCATTTAGTGCTGCACTCTAACATCTGAGTCTGAGTCTCAATCCCAATAAAAAAACCGTATAAAAAACAAGAATTAGTTATAAATTACATTGCGCTGCACAATGCGAACATGTTAAAACTTGTGAATATCCGTAGACCGTAATGCAATGCAAACAAAAAAGTTATATTCAGGTTAGTTTTATATCGTATAGTTTGGATTAAATGTATGCATTATTTTTGTTAGAGCAATATAATTTATTCGTTTTATTGTTACGACAACAGATAACGTTACCAAGTAAAAACAACCTAAACAGATCATCTTGAAAATAAATCGAATCCAAAAGCATATAGAGCCACTGGCTATTATTGAACCTTCGAAGAATGTTATCAAGGTTGTAGCTTCTCACAGCAGAGCCCTCGTCCATAGAAACTCTGTTCATGTTTCATACGCCGAACAAGTTTCAATTGATGATATCTCGTTGATTTATTCACTCCACTCATGCTTGTTCACTTTAAACATCGTGTAATTTTTGATGTCACTGTACATACAATCTACATAAATACATATTTGACATTGATTTCAACTGCACAACTATTACTTCACTGCAATGGATTGAAGTACATGGAAAGTAAATTAAAATGAAACACAATTTATTCTTAGGTCGGAGTCTGTTTATGTGAGTGGTACATTTGTTACAGTTCTGAAATTATAGTTTGTTTGTTTTTCTTTAA
>CAXIWR010000495.1:0-10000 GCA_964036265.1 Daptonema setosum | reverse complement strand
ACAGGTTCGAACTAATAAAACATGCGTTGTTACAAAAAGAGCTGACGGGCTGATATACGAAATGATGAACTTGATGCATGACTGACCGACCGACTGACTGACTGACTGACCGACCGACTGACTGACTGACTGGCCGACTGACTGACCGACTGACTGACTGACCGACCGAATGACTGACTGACTGGCCGACTGACTGACCGACTGACTGACTGACTGATTGATCGACTGACCAATCACTGACTACCTCATTCCTCATGATGGGTTCAACTGACGCTGTTGTAGGATTGTAGTTGTTGTTCGTTTCAATTAGTGATTACCTTATTAAAGATTGAAAGTAAAACACATTCGCTAATTTTAACAATCTCAGTTACAGATTTGAAAAACATATTGCGTGATTACTGTATTGTAGTTGCTTAATGCTGCTTATAAATTCGCTGTGACAAATCAAGATTATTTCATGATTCCATAAAGGAGTATAAAGTTCATGTGTCCTTACTCATGAAACATCACTTCCTGCGTGTAAGACCATCAAATTTTTGGTATGTTTAGTTTTACCATGCTATATGTAGTATTCTCTATTACACATACTTTGTCTAGTTTAACAGCATTGTATTTTTTGTTTAACAGACTCGGAAGCGAGGGTTTTTTATCTCAAAAATGTGCTGATCAAATTAAACATTCTGGTATTAAACATTTAAGTTGTGGTTGGGTCGTTATATTATGATCAGGTTATTATCATTACTAATCATGTAACTTATGTATTTCTGGGAATAGCGGGTTAATCATCTAAATTGCGGTCTGCTTCGGATCGATCCTAAACGTGAAACGTGAACTGAGTTAATATTTCACATACTGTGGAAGCATTTAATTGGCTGTCGTCCACGGTCTCTGTGGACTGTAAAGAGAAAGAAACAAACCTGACAGGTGCAAATGAACCCGGTTTTCAGGGAGTTCCGATGATTTTGTTTTTTTTTAATCAGTCAAAAAACGTTGAGATTTAGAGAAATTCCTGAAATCAGTTTGACAGTTTGAATCGCATTATTTTAATATTATTATTTTTATTATGTATATACAGTAGATCGCTCGTACGCTGAGTTGAATTTAGAAATTGGTTTACAGAATGGTTTTTTGTGGTTGATAACTGTTGACAATTGAGAACATAAAATTACATAACTTATTTTGAAGATAATTAGAAAAATCGGATACCAAATAAAGGAGTGATTTACGATTGGTGGTATTTTTGATAATCACTTAGTATATTTGATGGTTTTTTGTGTTTGAATTGGCTTTGAATGAAAATACTGTATCACTCAATACAACGTCTAGTTTTTTATATCTGAAGTCTGTGAAACGTGAACGAGTTTTATAAAATAGTTATTATTGACAACGAAATTCAGACCGTAACACGTTGAGCGTGTTACAGTGCTGCACATAATGATGAATACACTCTTCTAAGCCATTACTACAAAAAATTATGCATGGAAAGAATTTTCTCGCACTCCAAATCAGTCTGTTGCCCATCTTATCCTAATAGACTTGAATATTAAAAAAAACAACTTGAAAAAAAATATTGGTGCTGAATCTCGAACGAGAAGATTTTATTCAATGCCCTTCACATGAAAGTTGTGTAGTGTCGTAATCAATCAGATCTAATCTACTGTGTGACGGATGTGTCTTTAAAAATCGTTTGAACTAAAATAAAGTATATAACTAAAAAAGTATGTAAAATTATTCATTTGTTATGCCATAACTGCAAAGTTGGATAGCAAATCACAAAAATAGTGAAATAACGGTCATACTATTTCTGTACGTGCGACAATCACTGGTAATGAACGAAGTTCTTAAAGGCGCAACCCAAGTATCGAACCAGGACCAACGGCTTGGGAGGCCGGCAACTATGCGTTTCGTCCACGTTTTCGTGCTGCAATGCAACACGCTCATCTATTTGTTGTCAGAGTCTAATTGCTAATAAAAGTCGACTCGATGAAAAATAAAAGTAACACAAGAAGAGCCAGAGTCGAGTTGATGAGTCAGTTAAACATGAACAATTTATTCGACAAAACCTCATTTACATACGTGGAATATTCGGACTGGTTATGATGATTCCCTACTTCTTCAGGATTACAATTATTCTCAACCTGAAACGTTTAGTAGATTTTCAATTTGTCAAGACCACTGTCGGTCATGGCAGTGAAACCACGTAATTAAAATACATATGTAATGGCATCACTCTAACAAGATTACTTTCATAAGTTGCATTGGAACCTGATGGAAATAAACTTAAGTAATTAAAACGATTTTGCTTTTTAGTTTGGGTTATGAGAAGTGAAGTGGTTTTTCAATACATTACCAACGTAAAATTTTTGAAACGTCTACTTTTTGGTTATTTGTAGTGAACGTCAATTGAAAAAAACCAAATCTGCTCTTTATGAGTAGCATTCGTGAAACGTGAGCAATTCTTCACTCCGCTTCGATAAGTTCACTGCCACTATGTATTTTTAATTGTATTTTTACAGTTTATCGTTGTCAATAAAACTCAGCAATTACTCAACAACAATTACTAAAGCAATGATGAAACATAAACTATGAGAGGGCAATTCTAGTTACAATTGCATTTAGAATAATATGATGAAAATTGATGGAGATATGGAACAGGGTCTCGCGCACCATTTCAGTCAGCAAGAATGTAAAAAAGTGGTTCCTACTCATGAAACATCACATTTACTAAAAATTTATGGTTCGTGTACGTTCTCATTATTTTTTCTGCCTGTAAAAAATACTTTTTCAAGTATCTGTCGAACTATAAAAGTGCGTCAGATCGTATTCCATATTCCCACCAACTTTTACATCATATTACCAATATAATCAGAAAAACTCAATTTTAGGATGTGAATGGCAACAGTTTTACAAGGCATAACCCACTGCCCGACTGTAATAGCTGTCATTGGTTTTCGCTTGGTTGTGAATTCAGGAGCGTTACTATTTGTATTACACGTTGAGCATTGGAAGTGTCGTAACTCGAAGACTGGCTGACTGACTGACTGACTGACTGACTGACTGACTGACTGATTGACTGACTGACTGACTGACTGATTGACTGACTAACTTACTACTTGACTGACGGAATGACTTATTGAATGAAATCTTTGGAGTTTCTCCTACGGCTTTTGTGGAGAGATGAACCTAGCAAACAGGTTATTCAATCATCAAAAACGTTAATGAAGAAAAATTAGTTTGTGAATTCGCAGTAACTTACATTTATTAGACTAGGGAAATCGTGTTGGTCATGTTGCATTTTTAATACGTTTAATTTATATTTCTTACACTGGGATCCTTACTGCCTAATTATAGTGTTTGTTTAAATTTTTTCATTAATGCAGGAGTTTGGGTCTCAAGCAACATAAAATGTTCGGTTTCAGATTCATAAAGTCAGTGAAACGTGAACAAACTGATAAACCAACAAAAAAATTATTTCATCACGCCACGACTAACCTGTTAGTCATTTGTGTGCCCTCTTGTCAGTCAGTATCTTATACACTGAAAATCAAGTCAAGTCAAGTTAAGCATGGAAAGGCCTTTTCCACTATTTGTCTTTTATACGGTTTATCAAGTAAAAAGTGCAAAACAGACAGTATTAATGTGAGCATGTTACAGTGCAACACAAGAAATATATTATAGTCCTCGCAATTGGTTATGATAAAATCCAAAACGTGACACAGAAAATACCTTACTTAAGAATCCATTTCTGGACTTGAGAATCTGGTTCTAAGGTATTTTAAAAAGTGGCTAAAACGTGGCACGGAAAATTCATTACTTGAGAATCCGGTTCTGGACATCTGGTCATGCCATGTGTTCTTTCAGTTTTGCACCATTTCTTAAAATCAATTATGAGGCCTATACAAGCGACGCGTCGTTGCCGATAAAAATGTCTGTGCGCTGATTTGTTGCCTTCGCCCTGGAACCAATCAGCGCAGAGCATCGTGCCACCTTTTTTGTTGTCCACTAAAGCTCGCATTCTTGAAAAAGTGAATTAAGATAAAAAAATATTATGGGTTAAGACAGAGCTAGGTTGATTAAAAATAAAAAGATTTCAGGCTCGGAGAGATCATTTTTATGAAACGTGAGCCGAATGATTGTTGTGCATGCGTTGCGTGGTATCAATTTACAAACTTAACCCATTGAATTTTCTGAAATTGTTCTACCTATGCATAATAAAATTCCTAAACAAGAAAAATAAAATAGTTCATCGCCGCAAAGTTGTTGTATTACTGCTGCCACAGTTTTAAATATGCGCGAAGGGACAATGCAAGAACACACACAATAACAATAAACCCGTCACAATCATTTTTTTTTAGTTTTTAGTCTCCAGCTTGTTAGTTATTGGCAGGAGGAAGAAATCTAACACTAATCATCAGCAATAGATACAGCTAAATATGCATTCTGCTCATGAAACGTGAACGAACTTAGGCTGGTTGGTCAGTTTTATGTTTTGTCTGGTTTTAAGTACGAAGTCTGCTTTGGGACTAACATCTCAAACTTAGATGAGTACATAAGTGATCAATCATCTATTCGACAAATTGAGCTTTTTAATTTTATTTTTTATCATCGTTTGAGGTTAATCAACCAGTGAGTTTTTCATTTCCTCTATCAGCCAGTCAACTCTTTTTGCATAACTTGTGCTTTATTAGGTCGAACCCGTGACATAGTGTACTGTATTTTGTTTACGAAAGGTGCTACTTTCCTGACATAATTGCATTTTTTGATGCTATTTTTTGCTGTTTACTGGCGGAAGTAAATGAACCGAAAACCATATTTCTCATTTCATTTCTATAGGGTCTGTGCAACGTGAATGAAAGTAAGCAATTCGCGTGTTCTTTTTTCAAACGAATGCCCATCAGTGTAGTTGCGGCGTGAAAACAATCACAAAGTAAGTTATGAATAACAATTGCTATATTCACAAAGTAACTTATAAATAACAATTGCTATATTCACAAAGTAAGTTATGAATAACAATTGCTATATTCACAAAGTAAGTTATGAATAACAATTGCTATATTCACAAAGTAAGTTATGAATAACAATCGCTATATTCACAAAGTAGGTTATGAATAACAATTGCTGTGAACGGTTGGTAGTTTTATCCTATTGTTTTTTTCTTTGCGTGCAAGCCCACCCCTATAAGTATCATAATAAAATGTTAATGACCCAGAGATCAAGTGCACTTTTACCTACACTTTTTTCTAGCATGTACGGTTATAAGATTGATCTGAGCTCTGAATTATGAAAAGAAAACCTTTACTAAATCTGTTTTGCGTATTTTTATGAACATATTTTTTAATTTGTGACTTACTTTATTTCAGTCAATCATTTCCAATGCGAATGATTGTTGACTATAATGATCTGAAACAAAAATATTAGTCTTAATAAATCTTAATAAATACATTTAAGAAGCATTGTATTCACTGTATTGAGGAGTGGATGCGAGATTACAGGTACACATCTTAGAATGATTTGAAAGCTTTATATTCTACGAACGTTTGGAATTATGCACGAATCAAATAATTCGCACTTTGTATCCATTGAATTCGCGCATGAAACGTGAAAGAAAACTCGGTCATTAGAAAACTGTGCTGTGTACATATTAATTCGCCTTTGGTACTGTATAATCTATGACAGACATAATCAATCCGCAATACGAATTAAACTCGGAATTGTTATCATTAAAAATCCTGTTTTAATACTCGGCGCTGATTGGTTCGATTGGCTCGTTAACCAATCAGCGCATAGCAATCCTTAGCCAAGGCCACGTACAGTAATTAGACAATCAGTCTGTTTTTTTTCTACGGTATAATTTATCTTCCTATTAATTGAGAAGTCCATGCTTTATTAAACGCGTTATTGTTTCCATATCACAGTGTATTTCTTTAAAGCCGTATATTGTTTCTTGAAACAAAGCTATGCCTCAAAGTATCTGATAATGACACGCACATCAATCATCATCACCCCATGCTTTACTGTGTTAAACTATGGTGTCAACCGAGTTGAGTTGAGAAATACATAATTATCTGATGGGATTAAAAATCGAATTAAAATATTAATTCCGTAACATGAGACGAACTTTAGTCTGTCAATGATTTTAAAGTGGCTGTCGTTACCCCGCAATTTGAGTAAGTTTTGCCTCCGGTTCTTCGGAACTGCTCTGAAAGAAACTTGTATCGAAGTTGAAACGTAAACTGTATTTCAACTACCGTTCTGGCTTTTTTCTGGCTGTCGTTGGGTGGCCTGCACTAAAAAAAAAGAATATTAAACGAAATTGACTTCTTACTGTCTGAGTGACTGACTGACTGTTTGACTAATAAAACTGATTGATGCGATGACTGACTGTCTGAAGGACAGACTGACTGATTATAACTTTACTCACTTACCTTCCCAATATTACACAGATTCGCTCACTAAGTTCCTGCTCCGTTACCCTACTAATCACTCACTCACTCACTCACTCACTCACTAACTCAATCATTCACTCGCTCAAAGAAACAGATTGCTAAAAGTCGAAATCATAAAAAAATATGTTGGCTATCTCCAGTAAAAAAATAAACTTCACAACGCAATTTTTGCAAAAGTTATTGGAAAAAATCACTTGTTATACTTCGTGTGGACACCCTGTAGTAGACAAAAACTTAACGTAATCTGAACAATTGTTCAAACTGTTCACAAACAAACAAACTGTTCACGTTTCATAGACTGGTTACTCAGAAAGTTCTAAAAAGTTAATCTAGTCTATGAAATCAACAAACAAGTATAAAATAACGTCAGAACTATTAATTAATACCACTGAAAAACTCGAAGGAAGTGCGGATTTCAAACTACCGTACAGAGCAAAAAATAGCAGCGGCTCAACTCAATCCTCTGCGCTGATTGGTTATCGGGCAGATCTGTACTGTAAAACACCCTGTAATACTGCCCAAGCTTTATTACCAACGATAAACCGTATGAAATACAAGACAGTGAAAAATGTATCAGCCATTCCGCACAACACGTAAACTTTGTTAAGTCAGCAGTTTGTTAAGCGTTTCGCGAACTTGTCAAACCTGAACAGAATGATGGTGCTTGCAATAGCGCTTATTATTGCAGTGCAGCTTATCTCATTTTTAATGGAATAAAAGGAAAGAAAAGTCGGAATTTAAAGAGGAACAAAAAATGTGAGTAAAAGACTGGGTGAGTGAGTGAGTGAGTGAGTGAGTGAGTGAGTGAAGAAAAATATGTAATTCATTCGACGTCGAGTTTAGGTCGAACTGAACCAATCGGCACATAGCATAAAATGTACAGGGTGTCCCACGTAACTCGCATTATTCTGCGAGGCCGCCAAAATTTTTGAGGTTGAGCTATTTGAAAAAATAAAAAAGCAAATGAAAGCCCATTTTATAAAGTTTTTTTCGCCGCATACTAGAAGTTCATAGCTGTCACGCAGATCGAGATATTTCCATTTCCCCAAAATTAGTCATTTTCAGTTCTGAAATCTCAGTGGGCTCGGTGATCAAAAGTACCGGTTGAAACCTGTTTAAATGGGTTTATTTTGTCAAAAAGATTGAAAGCTGATCATTTCCCGTGTAATTAAATGTAAAAAAGTAGTTTTCTGATTCAAAATACGGTTTTGAGAATAAATCGGTAATGTGTCTTGTTTGTGATTTTTTTTGTCTTTTGGTGACACCTGCGGGTTTCGATCGATTATCCAACGTATAAATATGTCCCACCATGATTAAAAAAAACACAATTATTAATAATGATCACACAAACATATTTTCAGACTTATATTAACTTTTCAATGAAATACTGTGTTTCTAGAACAATTTTTAAAGCCCCCGATGAGACATCAAAAACTTAAAATGACTACTTCTGGAAAAGTAGCCATAACTCGAGAACTGTTTGTACAATAAACTTCTGGTGGGTGGCAAACAAAACTTTACAAACTGGACTATCATTTGCTTTTTTTAATTTTCAAAATAGCTCCACCACAAAAATTTTTGTGTCCTCGCAGAATATTGCAAGTTACGTGGGACACCTTATATATAAACCATCACGCTTAGTACTTATGTATGCGGCGAATCCACCGCGCGTTTCCTCAATTCACAGCTCACGTTTCACGATCTGAAGAGAATATCAACCGGTACCTCTAGACTGATCTATGCAGTAGTGTTTCAGAAAAAAGCTAAGCTAAGAAATAAATCTTGATTGATTGCGAAAAATCGACCCACAGTTGCCGACGAAAGTTTCCGATTTTTTTTTTCAAAAATACCGTACAATTTTCGATTTATCACCGGAATGCATTGAAAACTACTACAATTACAAATACCAATAAGGTACACACCTGAATGTTACTTAAGATGTACAAAACTTCCTCGTTGTATCTCAAAATAGGTTTTTTGAAATTGAGCAACCAATAACCACGCAACCAGTCACTTGGTTCACGTTTCAGTTCCCTTATGAGAAAATACAGGGTGTAACACTGATAATACGCCGTCTTCGGTTATCGAATCATTAAACAACAAAGATTTCATTTATAAAAAAACTTTCTTATTTTAAGAATACTACGTAGTACGTTGGTTCACGTTCCACGCTACCCATGAGCTAACTCAATTAATAATTTTCGTCTGCATTAAAAAGAATGAATTAAACAGTTTTAATTCTTGTAAACTGTTAACTGTTCTTTCTGATCGTTACTAAAAACTTTTCAGACATGTTTCTCGGATCTCAACAATGGTAAAAAATCCTAATAAAATCCTTCTACATTATGAAGTCTCTCCCATCATCTGGAATGGAATCATTGGAAAACAACAAGCGCAACCACAGCTGTTTTGTTCACGTTTCAGAAAACTATCCAGTGAGGAGCGAAATTTATTTTGGTTGATTTGATATATTGCTTCGTCATGCCAAAAACAAAAAAAGGATAAAAAGGTGTAAAACAAAGAAAAGATAATAAGTGCCAGTGAGTTTGGTGTTGTTGTGATGTCCGGCAGATTGGGTTTTATGTAAGTGCCAGTGAGTTTGGTGTTGTTGTGATGTCCGGCAGATTGGGTTTTATGGTCTACAAAAGATAAACGGAATTTCTGTCAAGTTGAATATTATATGAGTTTTTGTTATTGGGAACCCTGAATTAACGTGAGCTGGAAAGACTGAGTATTTATTTGGTCTGATAGCCTGATTACCTGACCTCACCAGCTGACGAGAGAGATAAAAAAGGGAAAACCTACTCCTGGGAATCTCAAAAAATATATTTTGTTCCTCAGGGTGTAATTTTAACGGCTTCAATTATAGTGATTCCCTCGTCTGTTTAGAGAATTGTCTCGGCCATCATTACTTGGCCTGACTGTATCTGTCAAATATACATACTAATTTATTGACTGACCAAATAACTGTGTAACTCAAAACCTATATAAAACATTGGTTATGAATTTTCTACACGGTACGTTTGCAAATTCTACTCACTTTTAGCTAGTTAATTAGGGAAGTTTCATACTTTGGAATTAACAGTGCGTGACAGTCCGTTATAATAACAATTTAAAATGCAGTATAATTGAATCCTCAAAGCAGCGTGATGACTGTAACGCCTGATGTATCGACTTGCTGTGAGTGAACTGAAATGATTTTGTATTTATTTAAAGGAGATTTTACAAGTATCTTTACTGCAAATAAGTATGGTTGTATAACAGCAATCCAAAAACCGATTCTTCTTTTTTCAAAGAGATATCATTACATTTAAACTTTCACTATACAACCCCATTGAAATGCATTAAAACAAGATGAAAATAACGTTTTACGTCATAACTTTCGATATATTTACGATTGATGATATTTTCGTTGCTCGCTATAGTGCGTTTGTTTTAGTTTTTTACACCTGAACCTAGCACCCGAAACTAAATTTAATTTTCAACCATAAACTCTGTGAAACGTGAACGAATTTTCAACAGTTTAAATTTCGCAATGAGACTGATACAGTAAC
>CAXIWR010000493.1:2500-13387 GCA_964036265.1 Daptonema setosum | reverse complement strand
ACGGTGTATTTTATAGAAACTAGCGCTGCGCTATATGACTCACATCCTCGGTAATATAGTGGTGAGTATCCGCGCCTGTCACGTGCAAGACCCGGGTTCAATTCCCGGCCGGGGAGTCGACATTTTGTTTAGTTTTCAAGAAAATGTTTCGTGTGTTATTCATTGTTTTTCCCACCTCCTATATGATTATGACATGTATTTTCTGAAATTCCCAGATTAACAAATTTAAAAGTAGGGTTGATGAATGACACATCGAACTTTTTATTTAATTATGACACATCGCATTTACTGCATACACAAGTGGTTCATTAGAAAAAAATTCTGTAAAAACCTCATAAAACAAAATAAACTGTTTTCATCTGACTAATTTCCGTTGAAACCAGTTTCTTTCATTAAAAAGCGAAATTAGCACAAATTCGGAGAAATTCAAACGTTTTATGAGTCTGATTTTATTTTAATCATTAAAAAACTTGAGTCATTGACTTTGGGCATGTTGAAACAAGACATTAAATTATTTGGCAGAACAAACAAAGCTCTGTTCACAATGATAAATTAAATTTGTATCAATGAAAAATTAGAAAAAAATTCGCCACATTACTTTCGTTCATTTACTGACTTAAAAGAAAAAACTAAAAAGAAAAAAACAAAAAAAAAAAAAGAAAAAAATTATGATCAACGCAAAATCTTCAGCACCGGAAGCAGCCCGCTATAGACCTTTGTGTTCCTACAATAGAGTTTCTATTTTTAACAAAAAGCAACTTTTAAAACAGCAAAACAATGATTCGTGTAAAATAAATTTTTAGTAATCACAATGAAGATACCACCTTGAATGCGTGTGATCTTTTTATGTTTTTTTAGATTAATCCATGAGTGAGTGAGTAAGTGAGTTAATGAGTGAGTGAGTGAGTGAGTGAGTGAGTGAGTGAGTGAGTGAGTGAGTGAGTGAGTGAGTGAGTGAGTGAGTGAGTGAGTGAGTAAGTGAGTGAGTCGGTGAGTGAGTGAGTGAGTGAGTGAGTGAGTAAGTGAGTGAGTGAGTGAGTGAGTGAGTGAGTGAGTGAGTGAGTGAGTGAGTGAGTGAGTGAGTGAGTGAGTGAGTGAGTGAGTGAGTGAGTGAGTGAGTGAGTGAGTGAGTGAGTGAGTGAGTGAGTGAGTGAGTGAGTGAGTGAGTGAGTGAGTGAGTTAGTGAGTGAGTGAGTGAGTGCCTATTATTACATCCGTTTATGAAAAGGTCTTATTAAGGTGAAACACATTTATAACCCTTTAATATAATTTCTAGTTTCACTGTGAACACTGACCGCACAGAGTTTTCTGCAATCATAAATAATTTAGAGTTTTTTCGATTCTTTCAAAAAACTTTCCATGGTGAACAGAATGTGCGCAGGAAGCACGCTCCATGGAGTTGAGTATGTACATATGTAGGTGTTAACGTGAAACGTGAACGGGTCTCCGTGACAGACTGATTGACTGACTAAATGACTGATTTACCGCTTTTAAACGGGTATCAAGCGGGACCGGAAAGAAAAACCACGAGTATGTTACTATTTTATGTGCTTTGGTTGTGAGTGGGCGGAATTCTTATAAATAATACTCAAACAATCTGGAAGTTATTAGTACAGTCAATCAGTCTTTCATTCATTTCATCCTTCATTCATAAAGTCAGTCAGTCAGTCAGTCAGTCAGTCAGTCAGTAAGTCAGTCAGTCAGTCAGTCAGTCAGTCAGTCAGTCAGTCAGTCAGTCAGTCAGTCAGTCAGTCAGTCAGTCAGTCAGTCCGTCAACAGTCAGTTAGTAAGTCAGTCATTCAGTCAGTCAGTCAGTCAGTCAGTCAGTCAGTCAGTCAGTCAGGCAGTCAGTGAGTCCGTGAGCCTAAATCTGCGTCAGTCTGGTTTTGGTCGCCAAAATTATCCTAAACAAAAATGGTTTTACAGATGTTCGCAGAAAATAGTAGGGAAAACTCGGCGTCTAGAAAACTGTATTTCCAATTTTTATTGCTATTTTCATTGCTACATGGTTTAGACTACATATTTTTGCATGCATGTTACGCATGCAACTGTTGCGCATGTTTATTAAATTAGTTGTTGTTAACCTTTGCACAAAAATGATGTGTTAAAAAAACGTATATGTCGATTTTATTCCGCGTGTTAAAAACTTTAATACAACATTTCCGAGCAAACCGAGAACAGTTTCTCGTGTTTCAATGTCACTTTTATAACATCAAATTATCAAATCAGTATTAACTTATGTAGTGTCGAAACCACTGTATACCTGGTTTATTACGTTTTGTTACACCTAACAGCAAGCCAGGTTTCACTAAAGTTAGTGAGAAACCGCTTTGGAAAAAACATCACTCTGATAAGATGTGCGTTGTAGGATTATGTAAATGAGAATTCTGAGAAAAAAATCATCGAGGTTCATAAACTTTGTTTCTATTTCCAGTGTGATTCGGATAAAATATTTTTGGGTACAAATGGATTGGAAATCTGCCAACACACAATAATTTCACCTTATAGTCGAAAAGTTCAAAACTTCCTCTACGTCGTTACGTAGCTCGTTAAAATGATTAGATGTCAAGATAAAAAACCTAAACACACCACTTAGTATAATAAAGAACAGTTTAATGCTATATTTACTTTCTTGAACCGATATTACCTAATTAATGCAACATGTTTAACTGTTCCGTTTTACTCGGGTATTTTTTTCAATTCTACATTCATATCATCATGTTGCTTATTAGAGCAACAACTGATTTTAGACTTTTTTACCGCAGTTTCGAAAAAATCCTTCTCTCGTGAATAAAATTATAAGATGAAAAAAACGTTTACTTTTTGCATATTCTCATCGATGAAGAGATAGTTATTTTTTACTTTTGGTTGGTTTTTGATCAACCAGTTATAGTTTGTTAAGCCACACATTTTTCCTAGTTTTATAGCTTGGTCAGGGGTTCTACAAAAGTTATTTTATCAAAAATTAATTATATGGGCTGGTTATTGATTTCGGACGTATGCAATGAATCAAGCGCAACTTTCGTATGTTGTCCAAATAATATGTACAAATAGTTTTCACTCGAAACCGCGCCAAAGAAGCAAATTTGAAATCAACCTGCGCGCCAAAAACTTTCAGGATTACAAGAAATCGTTATGCTCTATTCAGATCATGAATTCACTCGTCAGTCGATTGTGCGTTGTCGTTGTGCTCTGGTTGGCGGCTGTCGATGAAATAGTCGTCGCCCAATTACAACAAGACGGACAATGGTCGGCTTGGGCTGATACTCAGGTAAAATGTTACACTTTTATAAAAAAATCAGTCAGTTAGTCAGTCTGACAGTCAGTCAGTCAGTCAGTCAGTCCGTCAGTCAGTCAGTCAGTCAGTCAGTCTGACAGTCAGTCAGTCAGTCAGTCAGTCCGTCAGTCAGTCAGTCAGTCAGTCAGTCAGTCAGTCAGTCAGTCAGTCAGTCAGTCAGTCAGTCAGTCAGTCAGTCAATTAGTCAGTCTGTCAGTCAATCAGTCAGCCAGAGATTTACGCTGGATTTTCTATGCTGACGCTCAGGCTATGGTTAACGAAATATACAGAATGGTACGGGACTCAGGAGTTGTTTTAGCCTGACGGGCTTGGTGGAATCGTTAGTATGTCAGTCATTTGGTCAGTCATTAGACATTGTGTAAGTAAGTCAGTGAGTCAGTGGGTCAGTCAGTCAGTCAGTCAGTCATTAAATCGATCTAAATAAAACATTGCTATTTTGCAATTTGTGCCCTGCTATATGCTATGATTCACGAAATGTTAAAGACATTAAAGATAACGGCTTTGTTTAATATTCAGTCTGTCGGTTATTCGTTGAGAAAAATTGTCAGTCAGGTAGTCAGTCAGTCAATCAGTTAGTGCCAAACGACAATTGCGGTATCTGAGAATTCACTCATGTTTCAACGAATGTATGAGTAATGAGAAAATTTGTTCGGCGGTTGCAATGCAGCGAAGCTCTATTCAGTTGACGGGGTAACGACATCCACTGACCCTGCTCTGCTTTTAGACTCACGTTACATCAGTTGAATGCATTTCTTTCATAGTCATTATTGACTCGGACGCGGTGAAACTCTTTTCGTTTGAAGGCCCAACGACAGCCACCCAATCTCACTGAGAGCGTAGGTACAGAATGCAGGATATGATTCACGTTTCATCGAACGTTTGAATTTTGTAAAATCGTGTTCAGCGGTTGAAATGTGGCAAAGCTCTACTCAGTTGATGGGGTAACGACAACCACTGAAACTGCTCTGCTTTTTGAATCACGTTACATTATTTGTATATAAATCATTTATAACCATTATTGACGCGGACGCGGTGAAACTCTGGCTGTTAGATTGTTCAAAGACAGCCACCCAATATGATTGAAATAATAGGTACAGTATGCAGGATATGATTCACGTTTCATCGAACGTTTGAATTTTGTGAAATCGTGTTCAGCGGTTGAAATGAGGCGAAGCTCTACTCAGTTGACGGGGTAACGACAGCCACTGAAACTGCTCTGCTTTTTGACTCACGTTATATTTGTTGTATAAAAATCATTTATAACCATTATTGACGCGGACGCGGTGAAACTCTGGTTGCTTCATTGCCCAACGACAGCCACCCAATATGACTGAGATAGTAGGTACTGTATGCAGGATATGCTTCACGTTTCATCGAACTTTTGAATTATGTAAAATTTTGTTCAGCGGTTGAAATGAGACGAAGCTCTACTCAGTTGACGGGGTAACGACAGCCACTGAAACTGCTCTGCTTTACGACTCACGTTACATTACTTGTATATAAATCATTTATAACCATTACTGACGCGGACGCGGTGAAATTCTGGTCGTTTGATTGCCTAACGACAGCCACCCATTATGATTGAGAGAGTAGGTACAGTATGCAGGATATGATTCACGTTTCATCGAACTTTTGAATCATGCAAAATTTTGTTCAGCGGTTGAAATGAGACGAAGCTCTACTCAGTTGACGGGGTAACGACAGCCACTGAAACTGCTCTGCTTTCCGACTCACGTTACATTACTTGTATATAAATCATTTATAACCATTACTGATGCGGACGCGGTGAAATTCTGGTCGTTTGATTGCCTAACGACAGCCACCCATTATGATTGAAAGAAAGAGTAGGGTACAGTATGCAGGATATGATTCACGTTTCATCGAACGTTTGAATTATCTAAAATCGTGTTCAGCGGTTGAAATGCGCCGAGGCTCTACTCAGTTGACGGGGTAACGACAGCCACTGAAACAGAACTTGCTTTCGACTTATGTTTCTTTGGTTTTATAAAAGCTCGTTCTAACCATCTTTGCTGCGGAAGCGGTGAAACCATAGGCTTTTGAATGCAGAACGACAGCTACCCTACCGT
The DNA here is from genome assembly GCA_964036265.1 of Daptonema setosum. Classification (NCBI taxonomy): domain Eukaryota; kingdom Metazoa; phylum Nematoda; class Chromadorea; order Monhysterida; family Xyalidae; genus Daptonema; species Daptonema setosum. The sequence continues at coordinate 8,002 of CAXIWR010000493.1, read as the reverse complement.
TGTTTTAAACTGCAGTTCACGTTTCATAACGTTTATATATCAAGAGTAGTTGTCAATTTGTGATGTCGCGAAGCGCTAGTAAAATTTCCGGGTAACGACAGCCAGTTTGAAAAGAAGCTGTGAGTTCCTTCACGTTGCATATTGGTCAATAGATAATAAAAGAAGTCATCAATTTATTACCTATTGGGCTAGCACCAGCTGGGTTAGGGGAGCAGTCGTTCGTTTCGCTTACTCCAGAACCGTGAATATTAAATTTATTTTTGCAAGACTTTTTTGCAAATACACTTATATTTAAAATTTTTGTTTTTTCCCATCCATATCAAAGCAATGTGAAACCATTGGCCAGTTGGTTTTTTTGTCCCTTGTTGTCAATCTTTGATACTTGCTTGAAACCAGTGTCTGCTTATGACCGAACAAAAAATCAGTGATTCAGTGAGTTAGTATGTCACTGAGTCAGTCAGTGAATAAGTCAGTCAGTCAGTCAGTCAGTCAGTCAGTCAGTCAGTCAGTCAGTCAGTCAGTCAGTCAGTCAGTTAAATTGTCAGTCAATGAGTCATCAATTTATTCATTCCATTATTCCGTAAATAAACCGGTGAGTCTGTTCATCAGTTATGTACATATAGAAAAATAGTAATTTGACTCTGAAGAGTTTTCAAATAAAACAAAGCTTATAGCGTGATTTTTTTCTTTTATAGCTTTCGTTGGGAAGTAAGCGAGTTTGTTTCTGCTTGTTCACAGTGCTTTATTTCTTAGTGAGTGAGTGAGTGAGTGAGTGAGTGAGTGAGTGAGTGAGTGAGTGAGTGAGTGAGTGAGTGAGTAAGTTTATCTTTACTGAGGGAGTTACGCAAAGCTAGACTATATTGAGGAAGAGGCAGTTTTATTAGCCCAGTGGTCCTTTTTTACTGTTCAACTTTTTTACTGTTTAACTTTTTTACTGTTCAACTTTTTTACTGTTCAACTTTTTTACTGTTCACCTTTTTTACTGTTCAACTTTTTTACTGTTCAACTTTTTTCCTGTTCAACTTTTTTACTGTTCAACTTTTTTACTGTTAAACTTTTTTACTGTTAAACTTTTTTACTGTTCAACTTTTTTACTGTTCAACTTTTTTACTGTTCAACTTTTTTACTGTTCAACTTTTTTACTGTTCCACTTTTTCAGCTTTTTAAATAATGAGTGAGCGAATCCGATTTAATTTAGTTGGTTTAATTTAATTGGTTCACTGCGTTGTGAAAATGTCAATGTCCACATAAATTCACAGCGAAAAAAAGGTCAAGAAAAATGGCTGATTGAGATTTCACAAATCTCTACAAATACTACAGTCAGTCAGTCAGTCAGTCAGTCAGTCAGTCAGTCAGTCAGTCAGTCAGTCAGTCAGTCAGTCAGTCAGTCAGTCAGTCAGTCAGTCAGTCAATCAGTTAGTCAGTCAGTCAGTCAATCAATCAGTCAGTTAGTCAGTCAGTCAGTCAGTCAATCAGTCAGTCAGTCAGTCAGTCAGTCAGTCAATCAATCAGTCAGTTAGTCAGTCAGCCAGTCAATCAATCAGTCAGTCAGTCAGTCAGTCAGTCAGTCAGCCAGTCAGTAAACTTTTCAGCTTTTTATATAATGATTAAGTTACGCAAAGCTGAACTTTTCCCAAAGATACTGGTTCACTGCGCTGTGAAAATGTCAAATCCCGCGAAAATTCAACGAAAAAAGGCCGATAAAAAACGACTGATTGAGATTTCACAATTCTCCAAAAAATTTATTCATCCCCCTTGTTAATCCTCCAAGTATCAGACTGGTTAATTTTTTAACATTTCGAAAATGCGCTGAGAACCACAAATGTATTTATTTACAAAAACAAAATAAGTTGCGATGAGTGTATGCGGTTGACCACATCGTTTCACTACAACAGTCCAACGACAGTCACAGTTTCTGCATTGTTGTTCACGTTTCATCGAGTGTACAAGTTTTTAAAACTCACGTTATGCGTTAGCATTGCCGCGATACTCTGCTCAGTCGTTGGGTTAACGACAGCCACTGGATATTACTTAGTATAAAACTCACGTTTCTTCGGTTTTATATGAGCTCATTTTAATCATCTTTGCTGCGGACGCGGTGAAACTCTGGTCGTTTGAATGACCAACGACAGCCACCCGATCATCGATCTAACCAGCAGTACGGGTTTCACAACGTTTATATATCAAGAGTAACTTTACTTTCGAGATGCAGCGAAGCTCTAGTCATTTGTCGGGGTAACGACAGCCAGTTTGAAAAGAAGCAGCGAACTCGTTCACGTTGCACAATGGTTAATAGATAATAAAAGCAGCTTTCAGTTAAGTACCTAATGGGCGTCAGCCGTCACTGGGTTAGGGGAGCGGTCGTTCGTTTCGCTTACTCCAGAACGATGGATCATAAAATTTATTTTAGCGAGACTTTTTTGCAAAGACACTCAATTTTCCCAATTGTAATTTCCCATTCATAAATAAAGCTGTGTGAGAACTTCGATAAAAAGATCTATCGTAAAAATTATACATGGCAAAACGAGTTGTAACAGTCAGTCAGTCAGTCTGTCAGTGAGTCAGTGAGTCAGTGACTAAGTGAGTCAGTGAATCAGTGAGTCAATGAGTGAGTGAGTCAGTCAGTCAATCAGTCAGTCAGTCAGTCAGTCACTCAGTCACTCAGTCAGTCAGTCAGTCAGTCAGTCAGTCAGTCAGTCAGTCAGTCAGTCAGTCAGTCAGTCAGTCAGTCAGTCAGTCAGTCAGTCAGTCAGTCAGTCAGTCAGTCAGTCAGCCAGTCAGTCAGTAAGTCACTGCGTTATGAAATTGTCAATGTCCGCAAAAATTCTCAACGAAAAAGGCCGAGAAAAAACGGCCGATTGAGATTTCACAATTCTCCAAAAAATTTATTCATCCCCTGGTTAATCCTCCAATTATCAGACTGGTTCATTTTTTTACATTCGAAAATGAGTACCACAAATGTTTTTTTTATTACAAAAACAAAATAAATTGCGATGAGTGTATGCGGTTGACAACATCGTTTCACTACAACAGTCCAACGACAGTCACAGTTTCTGCATTGTTGTTCACGTTTCATCGAGTGTACAACTTTTTAAAACTCACGTTATGCGTTTGCAGTGCAGCGAAGTTCTGGTCAGTCGTTGGGGTAACGACAGCCACTGGATCTTAACTGGTTTCTTGAATCACGTTTCTTTGGTTTTATATGAGCCCATTCTGATCATCTTTGCTGCGGAAGCGGTAAAACTCTAGTCGTTTGAATGCCCAACGACAACCACCCGATCATTGATCTAACCAGCAGTTCGCGTTTCACAATGTTTGTATATCAAGAGTAATTATACTTTTGAGATGCAGCAAAGCTCTGGTCATTTGTCGGGGTAACGACAGCCAGTTTGAAAAGAGGCAGCGAGTTCGTTCACGTTGCACAATGGTCAATAGATAATTAAATCAGCTTTCAGTTAAGTACCTAATGGGCGTCAGCCGTCACTGGGTTAGGGAAGCGATCGTTCGCTTCGCTCACTCCAGAATGATGGAGCATAAAATGTATTTTTTCGAGACTTTTTTGCAAAGACACTAAAATGAATTTTTTCTCATTCATAAAAAAAGTGTGAGAATTTCGATAAAAAGCTCTATCGTAAATATTATACATGGCAAAACAAGTTATAACAGCCAATCAGTCAGTCAGTCAGTCAGTCAGTCAGTCAGTCAGTCAGTCAGTCAGTCAGTCAGTCAGTCAGTCAGTCAGTCAGTCGGTCAGTCAGTCAGTCAGTCAGTCAGTCAGTCAGTCAGTCAGTCAGTCAGTCAGTCGGTCAACTTTTCAGCTCTTTAAATAACGAGTAAGTTCCGAAAAAAGCGGAACTTTTCACAAATTATATGTACATAGATCAGATTAAGCGGCAGATAATGGTTTACTGCGTTTGAAAATTTTCAACGTCCGCAAAAAGTCATAACGAAAAAAGGGGAAAAAACGGCTGATTGAGATTTCACAATTCTCTACAAATTTTATTAAACCCCGTTGTTAATCCTCCAAGTATCAGACTGGATACACGTGAACTAAAAAAATGCGATGAAATTATGCGGTTGACAACATTGTTTCACTACAACAGTCCAACGACAGTCACAGTTTCCGCATTGTTGTTCACGTTTCATCGAGTGTACAAGTTTTTAAAACTCACGTTATGCATTAGCAATGCAGCAGAGCTCTGGTCAGTCGTTGGGGTAACGACAGCCACTGGATCTTAACTAGTTTTTCGACTCACGTTTCTTCGGTTTTATAAGAGCCCATTCTGATTCTCTTTGCTGCGGAAGCGGTAAAACTCTGGTCGTTTGAATGCCCAACGACAACCACCCGATCATCGATCTAACCAGCATTTCACGTTTCATAACGTTTATATTTCAAAAGTACTTGTACTTTTGAGATGCAGAGAAGCTCTATTCAATTGTCGGGGTAACGACAGCCAGTTTTAAAAGAAGCAGGGAATTTGTTCACGTTGCACAATGGTCGATAGATAATAAAAGCAGCCTTCAGTTAAGTACCTAATGGGCGTCAGCCGTCACTGGGTTAGGGGAGCGGTTGTTCGCTTCGCTTACTCCAGAACGATGGAGCATAAAATTTATTTTTGCGAGACTTTTTGCAAAGACACTGAATTTTTCAAATTAGTAATTTCCCATCCATAAAAAGCTGTGTGAGGCGTTCGATAAAAAGATCTATCATAAATATTAAACATGGCAAAACAAGTTATAAACAGCCAATAAATCAGTCAGTCAGTCAGTCAGTCAGTCAGTCAGTCAGTCAGTCAGTCAGTCAGTCAGTCAGTCAGTCAGTCAGTCAGTCAGTCAGCCAGTCAGTCAGTCAGTCAGTCAGTCAGCCAGTCAGTCATTCAGTGAGTCAGTGAGTCAGTGAGTCAGTCAGTCAGTCATTCAGTCATTCAGTCAGTCAGTCAATCAGTCAGTCAGTCAGTCAGTCAGTCAGTCAGTCAGTCAGTCAGTCAGTCAGTCAGTCAGTCAGTCAGTCAGTCAGTCAGTCATTCAGTCAGTCAGTCAGTCAGTCAGTCAGTCAGTCAGTCAGTCAGTCAGTCAGTCAGTCAGTCAGTCAGTCAGTCAGTCAGTCAGTCAGTCAGTAAACTTTTCAGCTTTTTATATAATGATTAAGTTACGCCAAGCTGAACTTTTCACAAATGATCTAAGATCAGATTTAGAGGCCGATATCGGTTCACTGCATTGTGGAAATGTCAATTTCCGCAAAAATTCTCAACGAAATAAGGCCGAGACAATAAGGCTGACTGAGATTTCACAAATCTCTACAAATTGTATTGATCCCCCAGGTTAATCCTCCAAGTATCAGACTGGTTAATTGTTTACAGTCGAAAATCCGCTGAAAACCACAAATGAACTTTTTTTTACAAAAACAAACTAAATTGCGATGAGTGCATGCGGTTAACAACATCGTTTCACTACAACAGTCCAACGACAGTCACAGTTTCTGCATTGTTGTTCACGTTTCAT
>CAXIWR010000492.1:5000-14225 GCA_964036265.1 Daptonema setosum | reverse complement strand
GCGATTCCAAAGCGTGAATTTTTGAACTTTAAAGAGTGGGTGAAACAGTATTAAAACTGCCGATTTTCCCCTCTTTGACAAATTTTCTCGCCTGTGCTACAAGCCAACCAATTACTGGAATTTATGAAAATTAAGTATTTTGAACTTTTTTCAACGTCTTCCCTGTTTATTGATAAATTTCAAAAAAATATATATACTTTTTTTAATCTTAAATTTGCATACTAGGAAACTATTATCAAAAAATTTTTACATATGATTTCTTTACACCACTAAACCACTATTCTTCATCATTCACTCTTGATTCGAAAACGAATTTCGCCTTTTTGAAAAAAAAATTTCAACCCAGATTCATTTGGTCTATCGTCCGAAAAAGATTGCACAAGTAGATTCAGGGAAAATGGGCGCGCATTCAAATTCCGTCTCCTGGCAAACGGTGATTGGGACAACCGATGCGATTATTACAACCACGTGCGTGGCGCAAAATTTGGATCAAACCGGATCAAACCGGAGTTTACCAGATTTCAGCGGCATGGCACAACAATATTATCCAGATTAATGAACTGATTATTTTGAATGTGTGTCTTTTTCTTGAAGTTCTTTAACAATAACTAAAAAACGTCTCAAACGCAGACTAGGGATGATGTGATAGACGGTGTCAATGTCTGTGTTGGGAGGAAAAAATTGGAAAAACTCAGCATGTCTGGTTTGCTTCGAGAAAAATTTCAGTTGCCCAAACCAACGGTTAACAGCAAATAGCTAGCATATCCAGGTTTATTTAACTACGTTTTTATGTTAGTTTTTGGCGCGCATTCAAATTTTCGTGACGGATCCATAGAAATAGGGTTTGATGACAACATATGCTGACCAAACTATAGTTCACATTTTTAATATATAGGAGAAAACAGTCTAGCCTACTAAAAGAAGGAAGAGAAAAAACAGTATAAGTTACTGTGGTGTTTCGTCTATCTGGAGCCATTTTACCCAAGGTACATTGGTCTCAAAAAAATTCTATGAACCAGTTAAGCACAATTGCAATAAACTAAAATTCTAAAAGAGCAGTGTTAGCATGTTATCCAAATGTTGAGTGGAAAATAATTTATTTCCCACAAATTTTATCGCGCGCCAAAAACAGCTTTGAATTCAAATTGCGAGCCAAAAACCTTTTGACTCAGAAGAAATCCTGCATACTTCATACTGTTTATAGTTTACAAACCAAACTGTAATACACTATCTTACAAAATCGTCACCACGCGGTACTGACTTGAAAAAATATGTTTTCCACGTGGTACAACTCTAAACTACTGATATTAAGTTCGATAAGAGACCAGCGCTGACCACTAGCGGATGAGGAGAGGTGGGAAAAGTGGAATTCCCCTCTCTCTGGCGTTTTCCCAAAAGTAGAAGTTGTTCCCTAAGGTGTAGGTAAAATGGTCTGAAAGCTGCCGATTCCCTCTCTTTGACAAAATTCCCCTGCCTTTAGAGGGTTAGCTCGTCCGCCAGTGGCGCTGACCAAAATCTTAACCAAAATCCTAACCAAAATCTTAACCAACATTTGGTATAGCTTGATCATTTGTTATCCAAAATTAATTTTGCAGGTCGGTTACGCACGTGTTCAATGAATTGAAAGCGCAATTTCGTATTTTTTCAAATTTTATGCGGAAAAGTGTTTATTTCTCGAAATTTTGAAAGCGCGCAAAAAACAGAAAACGGGCGCCAAACAGTTTTTGGCTAACAAGAAACCCTGGATGAGCTAGATGTTATTGAAATCAATTGCGCGCAGTTTCAGGCACTACAATTCAGTCTACGAATCAAATAGATCAACTACAAATATTACGATGGTGAATTTAAACAAATCTACTGCAATAATTATACATGTGTAATGATATTGCGCTAATAAATTGTTTACCAAGATTGACTAAACTGTATGCACAACAGCCCATTTTATCAAGATCTATCAAGTTATTCTGTCTGTCATCAGTGCGTGCGCTGCATGTTCAACCTGGTCAAGAAGATTTCTATGAATCCGTAACACACATATTCAATGAGAAATGTTCCTACATATGTTTTACAAATGTCATGTGAAAAAAATTCTCGAAAACTGGAACGCGTGCCAAAGTTTTGATATAAAATAAATATGTGTGCCAAAAACGTGCATAAGCTACATAAAACTCTTTATAGGATATGTAATGGTATAGTATAGTTGACCTATTCCACCGGAGCAAAAACGCTATAAACGTTTATCAAGAACCCCAAATTTTTTACTTAAAATAGTGTAAATTAAAAACGAGTTTACCAATATTTTTCGTATTTCTCTGCATAAGGTGCTTAACGGGTTCATAGAAATAATGTTTGAAAACAAGATATGATATAATACATTGACCAAGCTTAATCCTCCTGTTCAGCTGGTTTCGGTCGGGTCGAGAAATGCCACGTGCTATAGCCTATCCAGGGTTTCTTGTTAGCTAAAAACTTCTTGGCGCGCAGTTTGAATTCAAAAATGCTTTTGGCACGCGTTCAAATTTCCGAGAAACAAATATTTTTCACTTATGGGATTTGCAAAACATACGAAAATTCATTGCAAATATAATAAATTGATAAAAAATTGATTTCATGAACAGGATACTCTGACTTGGCTGTATTTATGTAACTTAACTATAAAATATTTTATTCAAAACTATTTGATCTCAATAAGATAGCATGATAACGAAACAAATTATGTTTTTTTCGTGATCCAAAATGTTGAACTACATTTATTTGTTTAATTTATGATCTACAGAAACTCTGTAAAATCTGGAAATTACCCAGCATGGCTAAACAGCGAGTGTATAAACAACCAGGCACATGCTCGATAAATCTCTTATCACTTGTTTGAAATATCAGTAAAAATCTACAATGCTACAGCACCGTTAAAAATGATGTAAGTTTTCCTCGGTAGACCAAACATTTTATGTAAACCAAATGCAGCTGGATTCAGTGGTTTTTGATAACTTTACTAAATTTATAAAAATGTTAATGTAAAAACTAGAATGTGACAAAGATTAATCAGATAGAAACAAACGCAGTATCCCGAACCCGAAATCGTGAAATTTATGGTTGAAAAACTCTGGCGACACCCTGGGAGGAACGATTTCACTGTTGCATTGCACACCTTGATAATCGTGATAAATCCCTGGTTTTAGAGATAAAATTATGACAAATTTATGCAAAAACCCATCGATTTTGCTGTCCTAGACTAAAACAAAACCACAGTGCTGGCATTTCTTATCAGCGGAATGGTTAAGTTAGGGGTTGGATTCACTGGCGGACGAGCCAAACCTTCAAAGAGAGGGGAATGTTCCCAAAGAGTAGGGAATCTGCCAAAACTAGGCTATCTTATCCACACCTTAATGAAAAACAGTAGTTTTTGAAATTGCCAGTGGGGGGGATTCCACTTTTCTTCCTCCTTCTCGTTCGCATGTGGTTGGATTTACTGGCGGACGAACCGAATCTCCAAAGGGAGATGAATTTCGTCGAAGGGCAAATTACCTACACCTCAGGGGGTCAGGGAACAAGTTCGACTTTTTAAAAACGCTGAAGATCGGGGAATAACACTTTTCCCTCTCCTTTCCATCCGCTATTGGTTGGATTGAATGCACTTGATTGGTGTACCTGATTGTAAAATAATTCCGGTCTGGATAAATAATTTTACCTAGTGTCCAAAAATAGGCATGGCTAAATTACTTAGTAGCCCGGTCTGTAGTTTCAAAAAGAATATAATCGGATAAATTAAAATCATCAACGGCGACACCAGTGGACGAGAAGGAGAGGGAAAAGTGGTGTCAAAGTGTAGAGTATATTCTTTAAGGTGTTTGTAGGTAAAATGGTCGCAAAACGACTAAATCCCATCGGTTTCAAAAAATTCCATTATTTTTGAATGTCCCTTCTCTTCTGTATCAAAAAGATTTAATTCCAGATTAGGACGTGCACTGAGGCACTGACGGACGAGCCCAACCTGCAAAGGAAAGGGGAATCTTTCCAAAGAGGGGGGAATGGGCAGTTTTCAGGCATCTTTATCTACACAGATTCTAGTTTATATACACAGGTTAGAGAACAAATAAAAAAATTTGAAAACGCCAAAGAGTAAGGAATTCCACTCTCCGTTCTTCCCTCGTCTGCTATTGCACTGGGGTGGAGGGCTATAACATAAAAGCTGTGTCCAGACCCGAAATAACCGGCTGTCATGTACTGCCTTTGGTTGGCCCACAGGGGCTAAGGCAAAAGGGTGATTGTCTGTTGTTATTGTTGTTGTTGGGTTGGTTGAGTGAGTGAGTGAGGGAGTAAGTGCAAGTTTTCGAAATATCTTCAAACGTAAGAGCAAATGTAACATCTCATATACATTTTATAAATTTTATTATAAAATACTTATCGGTAACATGAAACTTTATTCAGTCAATACGGGTGAGAAACTGTAAGATTTTTCCCTAACACATCGAAATGATTTAGTAACAAATTTTCCGAAATTCTGGGTTACTTACATACTTTCAATTGGGATATTCGATCCGGTTTTCATCCTTCTTTTAGTAATATCTAAAAAGCGGCTTTGTCACGGCTTTTTCAAAAAGCAAAATCCAATAGATTCTCACAACATAGAATGAAAAAAACAGAGGTATGTAAAAATCTATAAGTCTCACGAAAATCAACGAATAAGAATATAAATTTGAATTCTGTTAAAATAATTGAATAACGAGAATAAAATGCAACATACATAGTAAAACGGAAACACCAGGTGTAAATGATCAGTTGTTGTTGTTGTTGTTGTTGTTGTTGTTGTTGTTGTTGTTGTTGTTGTTGTTGTTGTTGTTGTTGTTGTTGTTGTTGTTGTTGTTGTTGTTGTTGTTGTTGTTGTTGTTGTTGTTGTTGTTGTTGTTGTTGTTGTTGTTATTGTTAGTGTTGTTTTTGTTGTTGTTTTTGCTAAACGTTCGGAGGATGACCGATTTGGCTAATCTTCTTCTGCAACTGATGCTCGGCGGCTGCTCGACTGACCACGGGATAGCCGACCGGATTGCTGTGACGTGTCAACGCCATTGCCTGATGTCCCAAGGCGGATTTCTGCAATACAAGTCATGATGATGAAACATTATGTCGAGCCGGTAAAACAGTGTATAATGGGTCGCACAGCTGGAAACTTCCGCTCCGCGGTGTTGACGCGCGTGTATCGATAGGTTATCGGGGGTTAGCAGACCGTGAGAATCTGCTTGATTTTTTTCAGATTGTGCTAATATCAAAAGTTACGCATTAGTGCGACCCATTATCTTCTCGTATACTGTCAAGGCATGAAACTTTAGCGGAATAAGCCAGTAGAAAGTGGATGAATATCAAAGCTTTTTTGTATTCTTGAATATGACAATTTTGAATCAGTTTTTCTTAGTCGTAGTTGACGCTATATATGTAGCAGGTCATGTTATAAGTAATATGTACTTATGAATCCCCACTCACTCCCCTGGCTTATTCACCGAACCTCTGCTTTTGAGCCTGTCACAGTGTAAGGTTTCAACACGTAACAAATAATCTTTCAAATCCAATGCAGCCATAAAAAAATGTTTCGAATGCGATGCGACCATAAAAAATAAAGGTTGCGAATGCAACAGGCATAACAAAATACATAAAAATACGAGTAGCATTGTCTGTCAGGTTATTTTTGTTTTTGCGTTATGAGTAGATTTAGCTAGGAGTACTTTCCAATTATCATACTTTGCCGAAGAAATGAGAACAGAAAAGGACGGCCGGCCGACGTTGAACAGAAACTAGCGAATATCATTCCGCAGTTAGCACCTTATCAATCAGTAATCACCTAGAAATCAACAACACAGAAAAAAACAGAATCGAGGCTTCCCACGCGCAGTTGCGTATATTCCATACATCGCACTGATCATGTTATGGATTTTGTCCAGTTATGGTATTTTGGCTTTTAGGGATTTTGGTAACGACCCACTGATCACTCGGATCCACTTATTTCCAAACCAAATTTTTTTTGGCATTTTCCTCAAACACAAAGTTTACGCAGGATAACCACTGAAATACCACCGCTGCGCGGGCCTAACGTGCTTACGATAGGTAATCGAGGGTTAACGGACAGTAAAACTATGTTTTATTTTATAATTTTGGTATATTCTGAAATATATTTTCGTAACAGAAAATTTGGGTGTTTAGAAACAAATTTTAGGAAAGTTTTTGGGGTTTGGAATTTTGCGTAGGATCCATCCCTTGGTTGAGATTTTTGCAAGCTGTTATGCCACAGCAGCTACCAGCTACTGCGCGCGCGTACCAAATTTCCCTCCTCCTGTATGAAAAAGTCCTTCAATAACAATCCTAGATGATTCTAACATTCATAAAATCATGCATAGAAGCTGAAAAAAAAAGAAGAAAAAAGTTGAAACGTTAGAGACATCATCTTTATATCGCTAATGACATGCTAAGGGACATGATCAAGCTATTTTGTATTTATACCATTACAAACTGGGAAGTCAAAAAATCTGATTTGGCTATGTTTCTCGAGACGTGGTTGCAACAGTTTTATGAAAAAACGTGACGTTCCATAAATAGTCGATCACTTACCCATTTCAAGACCTAATGCAAAGAGCTCGGTCAGTCATCGGTTGTTCTAGGTTTTCCTAGAGATTCCAGTTTGGAGGATATTCCTAGCTTGTGAAACAAACAGTCGCCCTCTATCAATATATTTCGGAATACAGTGTCCACTAATAGCGTCGTTCATATTTCATTCCATTCTAGATAGATTTTATCAAAACTTTATTGTTTATGAAAAGATTTATGCTAAAGAGTTAAACATGTTTTAAAGTTCAGAAAATCCAGCCATGCCGGTCACCACGACTTGTGAAAAGGAACAATTGCGTTCTGGCGATCGGCTCCGGCCGCATACTTGGAAACTGCGCCGGTTTTTTTGTCCGAATTCGTGCGACCCAACGACAGCTAATAGCTATTTGACTGTTTGTACGGCTTCGGCTTAGTTCCGAATACAGAATGTACGGTAGTAAAGGAGATAGCCTAGCTTAGCCTCTTCGTGAATCCAAAATAAATAAGTTGACATTGTGACTCGGACAGAAAACGGCACAGTTTCCAAATATGCACTCCGGCCGATATGGCTAAAACTATCTTCTTAATCCGTCATCTCAAGATTCGAACTGATTCCAGTAAAAAGATGTATGAAAGTTATTTCTTAGCTTCAGTACAAGAGGAAAAATGATGGAATCACCGAAGCTATGGCAACGCGCAGGTTCAACTATTTCCTCTGATTAGCTTTGAATTCAAAAAGTCGCTGAAACTTCAGCTAGTATTCTCGATTCCAACCAATCAGCAAAGAGAACCAACTAGCTGAGACTGCGCGCACAGTTGCCAAAGACTAGGCAAACCATTTTTGTCATTTTCTCGTCCAGTACGCATATTTGGAAACTGCACCCACTTTTTGTCAGAATTCGTGCGACCCAACGACAGCGAATAACCATTTGATTGTTTGTACGACTTAGTCTTAGTTCCGAACAAAGACTGTACGTTAGTAATGGAGATAGCCTAACTTAGCCTCTTCGTGAATCAAAAATAAAAAAGTCGAATTAGGGATTCTGACAAAAAGTGGGTGCAGTTTCCAAATATGCGTCCACTGAAAATGTTTTACTCATGGAACACCATTCGGTCAATTGAAACTTGAATCTTTCAACCACATGGCGCCTGCACCACATGTGACTCGGGCCAAACCAAAACCAACAATGGCACTGGCTACGGGCTCAGGTCGAAACGGCTGACTCTTGTCGGGTGACGTCACACCGGCGGTGGTAGACGACGGTTTCTTCGACGACGACTGATCGAACCGACACAACGGCTCCCGACTGTTATCATGGCTGATCGACTCGCTGCTCGTCGATTTGCCATCGTCATCATCATCGTCGTCATCTCCACGACCTCGACGACCACCGCGTTGCGATTCGTCGGCGACCTCGTCGTCATTGTCCGACTCGTCCTTGTCCTTCTCCGGCGAGATGCGGAGTATCTTGGCGATCTCCTCCTCCGAACTGGCGATCCGCTCGCACATGGACTGAATATCGGAGCGGGTATAGAGCGGGTATGGAGCGTGTATTGGAGTGGGTATGGAGCGGGTATGGAGCGGGTATGGAGCAGTTATCGGGTTGGTGAGGAGGGATATGTGAATACTCAAACTCTTCTCAAGTTCGCGAAATTGAGTTCAAACGGAACTGATGCTAATGATAAAAAGGGTGAACGTGGAGGACGTTGTGGTTTTTAGGAGTTATAGTTACTGTGGAGTTATATGGAAATTTTGTGGATGTGGAGGAACCGACCGCGCTGTTACGTGATGTGATTTAAGTTCGGATATTAACTTTATTAAAAAAAAATTGAAACATTATGTGAATAGAGGTGAGTGAGTATGGAAAATCCAAAAATAGGGTATGCAAGGGATCATCGTGTAGCCGAAGTAACGCCTAGTCACCACGTAACACCGGGGTCGGTCCCACACTTTCATGTCCTGCACTGTGGTAGAGACTACGGGGAGGCCAGGAAAACAATGGTTAGTCTTCACACACACACACACTCACACGCACACAAGGGGTTGTTAGATCCGTTTGTCAGTAAATTATGTTTTAAGTATTTTTTTTTTCATTCATGTACGGCACACAAAATACCGGCAAAAAATTTTTTTGGATTAAAAAGTGGGACAGAGGATTTAGTGTGTTCAGTAATTAGTTTTTTAAGCACGTTTAAGTAATCAACACATGGAAAATATAACAAAACGTGATTATATGCGACGCAAATACTCAATGATTTGTATTAATTGGCCGGCAAATGAAAACGGTTAGTACATGAATTGGACCATACAGTACTGGGCAAAAAGAGGTGGAGCGCGACGCGACACTGCGGCTATAGCCTATCCAGGGTTTATTGTTACTTGGAATAATTCTCAAACGTTAATTCTATATAATTTTAAATATTTTGGTGCGCGTTCAAAACTTAAAAAAACTATTTTCACAAATTACGAACGTTGTATGGGCTTCCATAAGAATAGTTTTCGATAATAAGATACTCAAGCTCTAGTTGTTGCTCGACAGTCATTGGTTGGAATTGTTTTAGAACCAATCACCGAAGAGCATGGAATAGCCGCAGTGACAGGTCGCCAGCCATAACTTTTTGTTGTGTACTGTAAATTGTAAAGCTGATTATATC
>CAXIWR010000490.1:62500-65524 GCA_964036265.1 Daptonema setosum | reverse complement strand
CCAACCGCTATCAACAACCTCAGCCACACTCTGACCGGTACTTTTTGCCATGAAGCCAATTGTGGAGAAAATGGCGAATCCAGCAAATATCGAAGTGCCACAGTTGCTGTAAGTGAGCAAGTTTGAGAGTACGAGTAAGCAATCTAGTGGGTGAGTGAGTGAGTGAGTGAGTGAGTGAGTGAGTGAGTGAGTGAGTGAGTGAGTGAGTGAGTGAGTGAGTGAGTAAGTGAGTGAGTGAGTGAGTGAGTGAGTGAGTGAGTGAGTGAGTGAATGAGATATGGTGAGCGAGTGAGTGAGTGAGTGAGTGAATAAGTGAGTAAATGGTGAGTGAGTAAGTGAGTGAGTCAGTGAGTGAGTGAGTGAGGTGAGGTGAGGTGAGGTGAAGTGAGGTGAGGTGAGTTGAGTTGAGGTGAGGTGAGGTGATTTGAGGTGAGATGAAGTGAAGTGAGGTTAGGTTAGGTTAGGTGAGGTGAGGTGAGGTGAGGTGAGGTGAGGTGAGGTGAGGTGAGGTGAGGTGAGGTGAGGTGAGGTGAGGTGAGGTGAGGTGAGGATATATCCTTAAGTGAGTGAGTGAGTGAGTTAGTGAGTGAGTAAATGAGACGTACATAAACGCAACGAGCAGGGCATCTCGATAGCAGTTGTTGTGGAATTTACTGTAGCTGGACATGGTCAGCAACGAACCGAACGCCGGACCCAACGAATAGAAAATTTGTGTGGCGGCATCCTTCCAGACCTGAACATATAAACCTCGAAAATAGGAGGGAAAGTGGATTTCCCCCTATTTGGATTTTAGAAAATATAATTTGTGGCCTAAGGTATAGGTGAAATGACCCGAAAGCTACCAATTCCCCAATCTTTGATGAATTTCCCTTCCCTTTGAAGGATTATTTGATCCGCCAGTCAGACCACGTCCTTGGTAAAAAAAAAAAACGGTTTCGATTCACGACCATCAAATCGCGCTGAAGTAGAACTTTCACTATAACTGAGGTTCGAATATTTCGCGACAGTTTTCCGGGACATTGCCGGGACAGTTTTTTTGTAAAAAAATTTCAAGCACACTATTTTTTGTTTGTTTTTGTAACAATTTTTCACAGGCACATTAATTTAAAATTTTTAATTTAAGGTGTGTGGCAAAAGTCTTACAAAAAAAACTGTGAATTTGTCGCTTTTGTCGCGAAATATTCGAACCTCAGTTATATCATGAAGTTGAGAGTCTGGTACTAAAAATTACAACATGTGGCACAGAAAACTCATTACCTGAGAATCCGGTTCTGAGCTCGAGAAAGTGGTTCTGGCCATACCAGAACTTCATGGGTTCTCGCATTTTTTTACCATTTCTTATAATCGATTATGAGGCTTAAACATATCAGACTCAACTGATTAGTTGACTGTATATCAGTATCAGGCAAACAAATTGAAGAATTAGTCTAACTTACATATTTACTAGGGTAAACCCGTTGCTACGCAACTGAGAGTTAAGTTTACAAAGATGTTATTCGTACAAACCCGTCGATATTCAAAATTAGCTTGTACCATGAACCTAACCTGTATTATGCAACTCAAGTCGACACAGTTCTAACATAATTTTTGTCTTTTTAACAAATAATTTTATCACCCGTTTAAAATTACACGGGTTTAAACCACCCGAACCCGACCCGTTGACTGTAAAAAATTGTTCCGAGATAAATTTATTTTAACATAGTTACAGTGAGAAAAACCCGTTGAAAAAAGTTTGTCACCCGTGAAAATCCCAACTAATCTTACTTTTCTTCATAAAGTATACCCGACCAGTTGAAAACTCATAAGGTAATGTCATACATACATAGAAGTATCCGACCCAATATGTTATTATAAACGTTGAACTCACCCGACCCGTTAAATCCTGATTTAATTTTCTGAAAAATAATTATGGTAAAGTTAGTTTAGGTTTAGCATGACACCAAAAAGAACCCGTGGAAAAACGATTGATTGACTCACTTATTTTTTTCTATTAGGTATTGTAATTTTTTACCCGTCCCGTTGGAAACCTACAGGACCCATTCTCGTTGGAAACCTACAGGAGATTTTTAACTCTTGACCCGACCCGAGAAGCACATAGATGATCGCTGAAACTACTTGTACTATTTTTTTTGTTTGATCAAAGATATCTCAGTTGAGGTTGATCACGTTTAGTAGTTGACTGATTTTTCTGCGATGAAAGGTGTTGATGATTCCCGAGGTGGATGAAAAGAATCACAAAGCTTTTTTCCAAGATTAAAATGGAAACATTTGCATCCGTGACCTTAATTAGCGGTAATTTTAGTTAAGACCTTTGATATTTTCAGTGAATAGAGGGAATCTTCTTTGAGGGTGTTGATGACAATATGTCCTCAACTTTTATGAGAGAAGGTGATGATGATTATAAATTTCTTGATTCTGCATGAAAATGACATGAAGAGTTTTTTCAGCGTTTCACTTTTGATATTTATATCGATTCATCGGGCGGACATACCTACCTACCTACCGACAAGTTTGTTTTAATATATAAGACTAGGGTAAACCCGTTGCTACGCAACTGTTTGTTAAGTTTACAAAGCTAACTATTTTACAATAATTACCGTAACCCGTTGTTTAAATGTTTAACTTACTTGATTTATTAAAATCTGAGTTAATTGTTAACTTTTTCGTTTTGATATTCGTTAACCCGTTGCTAAGCAACTGTTTGTTAAATTTACAAAGTTAACTATTTAATAATAATTATCGTAACCCGTTGTTTAAATGTTTAACTTATTTGATTTATTCAAATCAGAGTTAATTGTTAACTTTTTCGTTTTGATGTTCGTTCAAATTAGATATTAAGAGTGATAAAACCCAGGGGAAATTTTGATAGCCACCCGTAAAGTTTGAGTTTTATTACCAATTGATTTTCGTCTTTTTGTACAACTTATTAGCGCCTATGAAATTTGCAGCGTTTTTCTCTTCATAAAATATCTGTTTTTTACCCGTCATTTTGAAAACGCCTAAAATAATTACAGCGCACGACTG
>CAXIWR010000490.1:0-57500 GCA_964036265.1 Daptonema setosum | reverse complement strand
TTAGTCGTTCCCCGATACCTAGTATTCTTCCTGGATAAACACCACTTAAGGTAAACCCTTTGGGTCACCCGCCCCTCCTTCTTGACATGTGTTGCGTATCACTTAACCTCACTCATATCACTGTAATGTAATGTAATCACTTTATTAGCTAGTTATTATTATTCTTATGATTCTGATTGTGTAATCTTTATAAGTAATCTTCAATCTTACCGTAACACCTCTTTACTATTTTGTAATGTATTAGTTTTCAAGTCTACCTTATTCTATATATCTATAGTTAGTTTATTGTAATCCGTTCTCACTCATACGTAATCTCGTTCTCTTATTAAAATAACAGTTAACACAAGACGATGGGTGACGATACATGTAACCGATAATGATACATACACACACCAATTACACACGTAACACACAATGTCATGGTTGAAGGGCCAACACACAATAGGCAGGCCCGGGTTACGGAGCCGCCCATGACAAGTGGAGGCCCACCTACGAGTTTTTTCGAACTCATTGAGTTGAACGCTCATATGCCCGTCGTGCATACGTGTTCGTACGAACCTGGTTAATACCACTCGATATCCTTCTTAATCAAACACCCTGTGTACCCAGTCATATATAAATGTTATTTTGGTAACACAATACGTGCCAGGCACGCTTGGATAATATCAAAATCAGATGTTTGAATGGCTTGGCCATCACTCTTAGCGGATAAATTGTTAACGTATAAAACCTTCATAATTTTTATACCTAAGATTTTTTCCTCTTAATAGTGTGTTCAAACGAACCTATTAAAAACGTTCACCGTTCAACTTCAAATTTTGTTCCCCTATACACACTCAGGCTAATCCGCCTCCTCGCTTAGGCCCAAATCAGAATAACAACTCGGTCAAGTAATGTCTGCTACATGCTTATGTAATTGATACACAGGCGTCTGCTGGGTAACCCTATCAGCGACCCGCTCTATTCATACAAAGAAAAACACATCTGGAATGGACGCCACTCATGTTTCCAAGCTTCACGCTTCTCCCCATGTCTAACACACCTAAACATAAACAGATGCAACATCTCGATACCACTCGACCGAGTTCGGTGCTGAAAACCTTGCACACCCTGTCTACAATCGCACCATCGCACCATCGGACCTATCAACGGTGCCATTCACCCAAACCAGACAGTCTGGCTTTTTCGGTTCTGACCCGTTATCTCAAACCTAATATCACATTACAAAGTGCTGGGCATAAATGTTATGGCGATCAACAACCCATTCTCACATTTAGCAAAGGGCATGCCATCGCACCATCATTTATTCAGTGTTACATTCTCACTGATCTATGTTGTGTCTAAACAACATGATTTCCCAAAAATCTGTTATCTCTGACCATCGCGACCGAACGAACCGTTCCTATTGCAAATAGCAACTCATTCCCATCGCATTTCGAAAATGCCAACTATTTATCTAAAATCACTATGGATATTTGCAGTTTTAAAGATCAGCTCTTTTCGAACAATATTCATTCTGGTGGCAGCAGATAAAAGATAAATTCTTCTCGAACACAATTCATTCTGGTGGCAGCAGATATAAGATGAACTCTTATTGAACAAAATTCATTCTGGTGGCAGCAGATAAAAGATAAATTCTTCTTGAACAAAATTCATTCTGGTGGCAGCAGATATAAGGCACCCTCTTCTCGAACAAACTTCGTTCTGTGTATATAAAATGTTTTCTGAGTGTCAGGCGATCCCCTGCGTTCGGCAGAGGCTTTCCGAAGTGTATCCGGATTTTTTTATGTGTTTTTTTCAGAGCTCACCAGAAATTCTTTTTCGTACGATTTTCCGTCTCGCGAACAATCAACCGCGCACGAGTCTTTTCTTCACAAGGAAGTTGAAGTTGGTTTACCTGGGTTTTTTCCTTTTTTGCTTTTTCTTTTTTCAAGTTTTTTTCTTCCTTTTCTTTTTGTAGTTTGCGAACTTCAGTGGTTGTAGTAACCCTAAATGCTAGCGCATGATAGAAAGCCGAGAAGCTCTAAATATCAAACTAAAAAACTGTTTTATTGAATTGCTTGAATTACGTGCTCGAAATCGTTCATTAGAAAAAGAGCTAACCGCCTACGAGACTAACTCAGTCCAGGTAGCCCATATGGCCCCTGTAGACACAGCTTCCTCGTCCTCAAATGGACATTCAGCTCGTTCTGAGCCTAGTATACCCGGTATGGGTTTTCTACTTAACAGTATTAAGCCGTTTAACGGCGATTCATTGTCGGACGTTCGAGCCTGGCTTGAACAATACGATAAGATCACAGGTGGTCTAGGGATTTCTCCCGATAAGCAAGCGCAACTCATGCGAATATTCCTTAACGGACCTGCAGAACGAGCTTATCGCTCCTATGATGATGACACAAAGAAGAGTTTTCAACTCCTTAGTCAGCATCTGATCTCAGATTTTTCCAAACCGGAACACAAAGCTGCTGCTGCGCGCGCCTTTTTTGAACGTAAACAGAACGTTGGCGAGCCCATCCTTGCTTTTGCATATGCTTTAGAAAAACTCTACTTACAGTCCTATGGACCTGTTCAGGATAAGTCAGTCCTCAAAGACGCTTTCCTCCGAGGTCTACAGCCTTATTTCCAGCAATCATTGCTCTATGCTCCTGATGCACCTAAATCTTTCGATGATGTGGTAAAATTTCTGCAAAAGTTTGAACTTAAGCAACAAGCTTCGCAATTAGAAGCTGCCGCTGCTCAGGGTACAACACCCCTTGTTTTAACTCCTGTTTCTCAGTCGACACAAGTTTTTACTGCTCAGCGACCTGCTTCTCCTGATCCCATCACTCAGTTCACACTGCTATAATGTTGTTTACACGACCTTTTTTAAATCACTTTACTTCGACTGTTTACAGCATTAGGGTTTTACTTTCTCAGAAGTCCCCCTTTTATGTAATCATAGTACCAAGTGACTTGCTTTGACTATCGTCACTGTTTACATATACCTCAGTGGTAACCCCACCTCATGTATTTCCAGACCACACGTGCCACTGTTCAAGCCATACGACCAACCCATACAGACGTTACTGGTGAATATGACGCCATCGGCCCTACCGATACAACCGCCTCTACTGGTGAATATGATACGATATTGATATGATTCATTTCATTTTCCCCACGATTTAAACATTTCTTTCACATCCATGTCATAATTTGTGCATAATAATTTTTCATCATGTCAAAACATGTCTGGAACGAGGACGTTCCTCGTATGTGAAGGGGAAAGATGTTATGGGGTAATCTCCCCATCGGATAAATTGTGCCCAGGAACAAGTGTCCCACAGAGGCTCCGCCTCCTAGCATTTCGATGATTCGAACTTTAGCTTTAGCAGCTCTGAGTTTTCATACAGCATTCATTCGAACCAACCGTTCCTGATATTACAACCCGGAGTCAGACCACTCTGATATGGAACAGAGCACACACATTTTATGTGTAGTGCTGAATGGTCCTATTGGGTACCTCACCCCTCCCGACACTTAGTCGTTCCCCGATACCTAGTATTCTTCCTGGATAAACACCACTTAAGGTAAACCCTTTGGGTCACCCGCCCCTCCTTCTTGACATGTGTTGCGTATCACTTAACCTCACTCATATCATTGTAATGTAATGTAATCACTTTATTAGCTAGTTATTAGTATTCTTATGATTCTGATTGTGTAATCTTTATAAGTAATCTTCAATCTTACCGTAACACCTCTTTACTATTTTGTAATGTATTAGTTTTCAAGTCTACCTTATTCTCTATATCTATAGTTAGTTTATTGTAATCCGTTCTCACTCATACGTAATCTCGTTCTCTTATTAAAATAACAGTTAACACAAGACGATGGGTGACGATATATGTAACCGATAATGATACATACACACACCAATTACACACGTAACACACAATGTCATGGCTGAAGGGCCAACACACAATAGGCAGGGCCGGCGAGTTTACTAACTGCACTACTCTGAGAATCCAAAATTGCCAAACCTGTAATTAGCGAGTTTTTTTATAACAAAAATGTTTTGGAGAATTGAAATTTTCAAATTGTATGTATTTTCGATCCACTACTTAATTTTTCAAACGGATCCCACTTCCGCGCTCCGCGCGGTGCTAACGCGCTTGTCCTCGCTATCGCTCGGACAAGCCAGCCTCACGATAGGTTATCGGGGTTAACGAACAGTAAAACTTCAAAGGGAATAGTAAAACGAAAAAACTCGTCTGTGGCCAGTATTTTACCAAAATTTTACAAAAGGTTTTGAACCCAGAACCTCTCGCATGAGAGGCCAACACCCTAACCACCAGGCCATACTGGCTTTGGTTGATATGTGATAAATGCTGGTGTCAACATGACGGTAGAAGCACACGTTGGTGGCATTCACTGCACGTGTTGAATTTTGGATTCTCAGAGTAGTGCAGTTAGAAAACTTGCGCCCGGGTTACGGAGCCGCCCATGACAGCTTTATCCGCTCATAACTCACGATAGAAAAATCGGATTGTCGAAAACTCAATTCCATCGTGTAGAGCGTGGTCGAATTGACCTAGAAACATGTTCAAATTGCCGAAAAGTTTTTTTTAATGGAACCCATATATGGCACATGCCAGTTTTCGGGTCCCAATTACCGTAATTTTCAGTCGTCTGCAGGGCTCGTGCCTGGAATTATTTTTTCGGTAAATTCAACTTCATCCTAGTTGCAAACCACCAACTGGACCCAACTAGCATGAGTTTTCGACCCCAAGTCGTTCGTGGCACCTGTGGTACACTGTTCATGGGTTCCACGGAAATGGCTCAAATTTTGCCAAAAATAGGCTTTATCCGCTTATAACTCACGATGGAAAACTCGGATCGTCGAAAACTCACTTCCATCGTGTAGAGCGTGGTCGAATTGACCTAGAAACATGTTCAAATTGCCGAATTTTTTTATTTAATGGAACCCATTTAATGGCACATGCCAGTTTTAGGGTCCCAAATACCGTAATTTTCAGTCGTCTGCAGGGCACGAGCCTGGAAACGTTTTTTCGCTAAATTCTATTACATCCTAGTTGCAAACCACCAACTGGACCCAACTAGCATGAATTTTCGACCCCAAGTCTTTCGTGGCACCTGTGGTACACTGGTCACGGGTTCCACGGAAATGGCTCAAAATTAGCCAAAATCAGGCTTTATTCGCTTAAAACTCGCGATAGAAAACTCGGATCGTCGAAAACTGACTTCCATCATGTAGAGCGTGGTCGAATTGACCTAGAAACATGTTCAAATTGCCTAAAAGTTTTTTTTTAATGGAACCCATTTAATGGCACATGACAGTTTTAGGGTCCCAAATACCGTGATTTTCAGTCGTCTGCAGGGCACGAGCCTGGAAACGTTTTTTCGCTAAATTCTATTACACCCTAGTTGCAAACCACCAACTGGACCCAACTAGCATGAATTTTCGACCCCAAGTCTTTCGTGGCACCTGTGGTACACTGGTCACGGGTTCCACGGAAATGGCTCAAAATTAGCCAAAATCAGGCTTTATTCGCTTAAAACTCGCGATAGAAAAGTCGGATCGTCGAAAACTGACTTCCAACGTGTAGAGCGTGGTCGAATTGATCTAGAAACATGTTCAAATTGCCTAAAAGTTTTTTTAATGGAACCCATTTAATGGCACATGACAGTTTTAGGGTCCCAAATACCGTGATTTTCAGTCGTCTGCAGGGCACGAGCCTGGAAACGTTTTTTCGCTAAATTCTATTACATCCCAGTTGCAAACCACCAACTGGACCCAACTAGCATGAGTTTTCGACCCCAAGTCGTTCGTGGCACCTGTGGTACACTGTTCATGGGTTCCACGGAAATGGCTCAAATTTAGCCAAAAATAGGCTTTATCCGCTTATAACTCGCGATAGAAAAGTCGGATTGTCGAAAACTCAATTCCATCGTGTAGAGCGTGGTCGAGTTGACCTAGAAACATGTTCAAATTGCCGAAAAGTTTCTTTAATGAAACCCATTTAATGGCACATGCCAGTTTTCGGGTCCCAAATACCGTAATTTTCAGTCGTCTGCAGGGCACGAGCCTGGAAACGTTTTTTCGCTAAATTCTATTACATCCTAGTTGCAAACCACCAACTGGACCCAACTAGCATGAATTTTCGACCCCAAGTCTTTCGTGGCACCTGTGGTACACTGGTCACGGGTTCCACGGAAATGGCTCAAAATTAGCCAAAATCAGGCTTTATTCGCTTATAACTCGCGATAGAAAACTCGGATCGTCGAAAACTCACTCCCATCGTGTAGAGCGTATTCGAATTGACCAAGAAACATGTTCA
This sequence comes from Daptonema setosum, assembly GCA_964036265.1. Lineage (NCBI taxonomy): Eukaryota > Metazoa > Nematoda > Chromadorea > Monhysterida > Xyalidae > Daptonema > Daptonema setosum. The sequence continues at coordinate 51,165 of CAXIWR010000490.1, read as the reverse complement.
AATTGCCGAAAAGTTTTTTTAATGAAACCCATTTAATGGCACATGCCAGTTTTAGGGTCCCAAATACCGTAATTTTCAGTCGTCTGCAGGGCACGAGCCTGGAAACGTTTTTTCGCTAAATTCTATTACATCCTAGTTGCAAACCACCAACTGGACCCAACTAGCATAAATTTTCGACCCCAAGTCTTTCGTGGCACCTGTGGTACACTGGTCACGGGTTCCACGGAAATGGCTCAAAATTAGCCAAAATCAGGCTTTATTCGCTTATAACTCGCGATAGAAAACTCGGATCGTCGAAAACTCACTTCCATCGTGTAGAGCGTGGTCGAATTGACCTAGAAACATGTTCAAATTGCCGAAAAGTTTTTTTAATGGAACCCATTTAATGGCACATGCCAGTTTTAGGGTCCCAAATACCGTAATTTTCAGTCGTCTGCAGGGCACGAGCCTGGAAACGTTTTTTCGCTAAATTCTATTACATCCTAGTTGCAAACCACCAACTGAACCCAACTAGCATGAATTTTCGACCCCAAGTCTTTCGTGGCACCTGTGGTACACTGGTCACGGGTTCCACGGAAATGGCTCAAAATTAGCCAAAATCAGGCTTTATTCGCTTATAACTCGCGATAGAAAACTCGGATCGTCGAAAACTCACTTCCATCGTGTAGAGCGTGATCAATTTGACCTAGAAACATGTTCAAATTGCCGAAAAGTTTTTTTAATGGAACCCATTTAATGGCACATGCCAGTTTTAGGGTCCCAAATACCGTAATTTTCAGTCGTCTGCAGGGCACGAGCCTGGAAACGTTTTTTCGCTAAATTCTATTACATCCTAGTTGCAAACCAACAACTGGACCCAACTAGCATGAATTTTCGACTCCAAGTCTTTCGTGGCACCTGTGGTACACTGGTCACGGGTTCCACGAAATGGCTCAAAATTAGCCAAAATCAGGCTTTATTCGCTTATATTTCGCGATAGAAAACTCGGATCGTCAAAAACTCACTTCCATCGTGTAGAGCGTGGTCGATTTGACCTAGAAACGTGTTCAAATTGCCGAAAAGTTTTTTTAATGGAATCCATTTAATGGCACATGCCAGTTTTAGGGTCCCAAATACCGTAATTTTCAGTCGTCTGCAGGGCACGAGCCTGGAAACGTTTTTTTCGCTAAATTCTATTACATCCTAGTTGCAAACCAACAACTGGACCCAACTAGCATGAATTTTCGACTCCAAGTCTTTCGTGGCACCTGTGGTACACTGGTCACGGGTTCCACGGAAATGGCTCAAAATTAGCCAAAATCAGGCTTTATTCGCTTATAACTCGCGATAGAAAACTCGGATCGTCGAAAACTCACTTCCATCGTGTAGAGCGTGGTCGAATTGACCTAGAAGCATGTTCAAATTGCCGAAAAGTTTTTTTAATGGAACCCATTTAATGGCACATGCCAGTTTTAGGGTCCCAAATACCGTAATTTTCAGTCGTCTGCAGGGCACGAGCCTGGAAACGTTTTTTCGCTAAATTCTATTACATCCTAGTTGCAAACCACCAACTGGACCCAACTAGCATGAATTTTCGACCCCAAGTCTTTTGTGGCACCTGTGGTACACTGGTCACGGCTTCCACGGAAATGGCTCAAAATTAGCCAAAATCAGGCTTTATTCGCTTATAACTCGCGATAGAAAACTCGGATCGTCGAAAACTCACTTCCATCAAGTAGAGCGTGGTCGAATTGACCTAGAAACATGTTCAAATTGCCGAAATTTTTTTTTAATGGAACCCATTTAATGGCACATACCAGTTTTAGGGTCCCAAATACCGTAATTTTCAGTCGTCTGCAGGGCACGAGCCTGGAAACGTTTTTTCGCTAAATTCTATTACATCCTAGTTGCAAACCACCAACTGTACACAACTAGCATGAATTTTCGACCCCAAGTCTTTCGTGGCACCTGTGGTACACTGATCACGGGTTCCACGGAAATGGCTCAAAATTAGCCAAAATCAGGCTTTATTCGCTTATAACTCGCGATAGAAAACTCGGATCGTCGAAAACTCACTTCCATCGTGTAGAGCGTGGTCGAATTGACCTAGAAACATGTTCAAATTGCCGAAAAGTTTTTTTAATGGAACCCATTTAATGGCACATGCCAGTTTTAGGGTCCCAAATACCGTAATTTTCAGTCGTCTGCAGGGCACGAGCCTGGAAACGTTTTTTCGCTAAATTCTATTACATCCTAGTTGCAAACCACCAACTGGACCCAACTAGCATGAATTTTCGATCCCAAGTCTTTCGTGGCACCTGTGGTACACTGGTCACGGGTTCCACGGAAATGGCTCAAAATTAGCCAAAATCAGGCTTTATTCGCTTATAACTCGCGATAGAAAACTCAATTGTCGAAAACTCACTTCCATCGTGTAGAGCGTGGTCGAATTGACCTAGAAACATGTTCAAATTGCAGAAAAGTTTTTTTAATGGAACCCATTTAATGGCACATGCCAGTTTTAGGGTCCCAAATACCGTAATTTTCAGTCGTCTGCAGGGCACGAGCCTGGAAACGTTTTTTCGCTAAATTCTATTACATCCTAGTTGCAAACCACCAACTGGACCCAACTAGCATGAATTTTCGACTCCAAGTCTTTCGTGGCACCTGTGGTACACTGGTCACGGGTTCCACGGAAATGGCTCAAAATTAGCCAAAATCAGGCTTTATTCGCTTATAACTCGCGATAGAAAACTCGGATCGTCGAAAACTCACTTCCATCGTGTAGAGCGTGGTCGAATTGACTTAGAAACGTGTTCAAATTGCCGAAAAGTTTTTTTAATGGAACCCATTTAAAGGCACATGCCAGTTTTAGGGTCCCAAATACCGTAATTTTCAGTAGTCTGCAGGGCACGAGCCTGGAAACGTTTTTTCGCTAAATTCTATTACATCCTAGTTGCAAACCACCAACTGAACCCAACTAGCATGAATTTTCGACCCCAAGTCTTTCGTGGCACCTGTGGTACACTGGTCACGGGTTCCACGGAAATGGCTCAAAATTAGCCAAAATCAGGCTTTATTCGCTTATAACTCGCGATAGAAAACTCGGATCGTCAAAAACTCACTTCCATCGTGTAGAGCGTGGTCGAATTGACCTAGAAACATGTTCAAATTGCCGAAAAGTTTTTTTAATGGAACCCATTTAATGGCACATGCCAGTTTTAGGGTCTCAAATACCGTAATTTTCAGTCGTCTGCAGGGCACGAGCCTGGAAACGTTTTTTCGCTAAATTCTATTACATCCTAGTTGCAAACCACCAACTGGACCCAACTAGCATGAATTTTCGACCCCAAGTCTTTCGTGGCACCTGTGGTACACTGGTCACGGGTTCCACGGAAATGGCTCAAAATTAGCCAAAATCAGGCTTTATTCGCTTATAACTCGCGATAGAAAACTCGGATCGTCAAAAACTCACTTCCATCGTGTAGAGCGTGGTCGAATTGACCTAGAAACATGTTCAAATTGCCGAAAAGTTTTTTTAATGGAACCCTTTTAATGGCACATGCCAGTTTTAGGGTCCCAAATACCGTAATTTTCAGTCGTCTGCAGGGCACGAGCCTGGAAACGTTTTTCGCTAAATTCTATTACATCCTAGTTGCAAACCACCAACTGGACCCAACTAGCATGAATTTTCGACCCCAAGTCTTTCGTGGCACCTGTGGTACACTGGTCACGTGTTCCACGGAAATGGCTCAAAATTAGCCAAAATCAGGCTTTATTCGCTTATAACTCGCGATAGAAAACTCGGATCGTCAAAAACTCACTTCCATCGTGTAGAGCGTGGTCGAATTGACCTAGAAACATGTTCAAATTGCCGAAAAGTTTTTTTAATGGAACCCTTTTAATGGCACATGCCAGTTTTAGGGTCCCAAATACCGTAATTTTCAGTCGTCTGCAGGGCACGAGCCTGGAAACGTTTTTTCGCTAAATTCTATTACATCCTAGTTGCAAACCACCAACTGGACCCAACTAGCATGAATTTTCGACCCCAAGTCTTTCGTGGCACCTGTGGTACACTGGTCACGGGTTCCACGGAAATGGCTCAAAATTAGCCAAAATCAGGCTTTATTCGCTTATAACTCGCGATAGAAAACTCGGATCGTCAAAAACTCACTTCCATCGTGTAGAGCGTGGTCGAATTGACCTAGAAACATGTTCAAATTGCCGAAAAGTTTTTTTAATGGAACCCATTTAATGGCACATGCCAGTTTTAGGGTCTCAAATACCGTAATTTTCAGTCGTCTGCAGGGCACGAGCCTGGAAACGTTTTTTCGCTAAATTCTATTACATCCTAGTTGCAAACCACCAACTGAACCCAACTAGCATGAATTTTCGACCCCAAGTCTTTCGGGGCACCTGTGGTACACTGGTCACGGGTTCCACGGAAATGGCTCAAAATTAGCCAAAATCAGGCTTTATTCGCTTATAACTCGCGATAGAAAACTCGGATCGTAAAAAACTCACTTCCATCGTGTAGAGCGTGGTCGAATTGACCTAGGAACATGTTCAAATTGCCGAAAAGTTTTTTTAATGGAACCCATTTAATGGCACATGCCAGTTTTAGGGTCCCAAATACCGTAATTTTCAGTCGTCTGCAGGGCACGAGCCTGGAAACGTTTTTTCGCTAAATTCTATTACATCCTAGTTGCAAACCACCAACTGGACCCAACTAGCATGAATTTTCGACCCCAAGTCTTTCGTGGCACCTGTGGTACACTGGTCACGGGTTCCACGGAAATGGCTCAAAATTAGCCAAAATCAGGCTTTATTCGCTTATAACTCGCGATAGAAAACTCGGATCGTCGAAAACTCACTTCCATCGTGTAGAGCGTGGTCGAATTGACCTAGAAACATGTTCAAATTGCCGAAAAGTTTTTTTAATGGAACCCATTTAATGGCACATGCCAGTTTTAGGGTCCCAAATACCGTAATTTTCAGTCGTCTGCAGGGCACGAGCCTGGAAACGTTTTTTCGCTAAATTCTATTACATCCTAGTTGCAAACCACCAACTGGACCCAACTAGCATGAATTTTCGACCCCAAGTCTTTCGTGGCACCTGTGGTACACTGGTCACGAGTTCCACGGAAATGGCTCAAAATTAGCCAAAATCAGGCTTTATTCGCTTATAACTCGCGATAGAAAACTCGGATCGTCGAAAACTCACTTCCATCGTGTAGAGCGTGGTCGAATTGACCTAGAAACATGTTCAAATTGCCGAAAAGTTTTTTTAATGGAACCCATTTAATGGCACATGCCAGTTTTAGGGTCCCAAATACCGTAATTTTCAGTCGTCTGCAGGGCACGAGCCTGGAAACGTTTTTTCGCTAAATTCTATTACATCCTAGTTGCAAACCACCAACTGGACCCAACTAGCATGAATTTTCGACCCCAAGTCTTTCGTGGCACCTGTGGTACACTGGTCACGGGTTCCACGGAAATAACTCAAAATTAGCCAAAATCAGGCTTTATTCGCTTATAACTCGCGATAGAAAACTCGGATCGTCGAAAACTCACTTCCATCGTGTAGAGCGTGGTCGAATTGACCTAGAAACATGTTCAAATTGCCGAAAAGTTTTTTTAATGGAACCCATTTAATGGCACATGCCAGTTTTAGGGTCCCAAATACCGTAATTTTCAGTCGTCTGCAGGGCACGAGCCTGGAAACGTTTTTTCGCTAAATTCTATTACATCCTAGTTGCAAACCACCAACTGGACCCAACTAGCATGAATTTTCGACCCCAAGTCTTTCGTGGCACCTGTGGTACACTGGTCACGAGTTCCACGGAAATGGCTCAAAATTAGCCAAAATCAGGCTTTATTCGCTTATAACTCGCGATAGAAAACTCGGATCGTCGAAAACTCACTTCCATCGTGTAGAGCGTGGTCGAATTGACCTAGAAACATGTTCAAATTGCCGAAAAGTTTTTTTAATGGAACCCATTTAATGGCACATGCCAGTTTTAGGGTCCCAAATACCGTAATTTTCAGTCGTCTGCAGGGCACGAGCCTGGAAACGTTTTTTCGCTAAATTCTATTACATCCTAGTTGCAAACCACCAACTGGACCCAACTAGCATGAATTTTCGACCCCAAGTCTTTCGTGGCACCTGTGGTACACTGGTCACGGGTTCCACGGAAATGGCTCAAAATTAGCCAAAATCAGGCTTTATTCGCTTATAACTCGCGATAGAAAACTCGGATCGTCAAAAACTCACTTCCATCGTGTAAAGTTTTTTTTAATGGAACCCATTTAATGGCACATGCCAGTTTTAGGGTCTCAAATACCGTAATTTTCAGTCGTCTGCAGGGCACGAGCCTGGAAGCGTTTTTTCGCTAAATTCTATTACATCCTAGTTGCAAACCACCAACTGAACCCAACTAGCATGAATTTTCGACCCCAAGTCTTTCGTGGCACCTGTGGTACACTGGTCACGGGTTCCACGGAAATGGCTCAAAATTAGCCAAAATCAGGCTTTATTCGCTTATAACTCGCGATAGAAAACTCGGATCGTCAAAAACTCACTTCCATCGTGTAGAGCGTGGTCGAATTGACCTAGAAACATGTTCAAATTGCCGAAAAGTTTTTTTAATGGAACCCATTTAATGGCACATGCCAGTTTTAGGGTCCCAAATACCGTAATTTTCAGTCGTCTGCAGGGCACGAGCCTGGAAACGTTTTTTCGCTAAATTCTATTACATCCTAGTTGCAAACCACCAACTGGACCCAACTAGCATGAATTTTCGACCCCAAGTCTTTCGTGGCACCTGTGGTACACTGGTCACGGGTTCCACGGAAATGGCTCAAAATTAGCCAAAATCAGGCTTTATTCGCTTATAACTCGCGATAGAAAACTCGGATCGTCAAAAACTCACTTCCATCGTGTAGAGCGTGGTCGAATTGACCTAGAAACGTGTTCAAATTGCCGAAAAGTTTTTTAATGTAACCCATTTAATGGCACATGCCAGTTTTAGGGTCCCAAATACCGTAATTTTCAGTCGTCTGCAGGGCACGAGCCTGGAAACGTTTTTTCGCTAAATTCTATTACATCCTAGTTGCAAACCACCAACTGGACCCAACTAGCATGAATTTTCGACCCCAAGTCTTTCGTGGCACCTGTGGTACACTGGTCACGGGTTCCACGGAAATGGCTCAAAATTAGCCAAAATCAGGCTTTATTCGCTTATAACTCGCGATAGAAAACTCGGATCGTCAAAAACTCACTTCCATCGTGTAGAGCGTGGTCGAATTGACCTAGAAACATGTTCAAATTGCCGAAAAGTTTTTTTAATGGAACCCATTTAATGGCACATGCCAGTTTTAGGGTCTCAAATACCGTAATTTTCAGTCGTCTGCAGGGCACGAGCCTGGAAACGTTTTTTCGCTAAATTCTATTACATCCTAGTTGCAAACCACCAACTGAACCCAACTAGCATGAATTTTCGACCCCAAGTCTTTCGTGGCACCTGTGGTACACTGGTCACGGGTTCCACGGAAATGGCTCAAAATTAGCCAAAATCAGGCTTTATTCGCTTATAACTCGCGATAGAAAACTCGGATCGTCGAAAACTCACTTCCATCGTGTAGAGCGTGGTCGAATTGACCTAGAAACATGTTCAAATTGCCGAAAAGTTTTTTTAATGGAACCCATTTAATGGCACATGCCAGTTTTAGGGTCCCAAATACCGTAATTTTCAGTCGTCTGCAGGGCACGAGCCTGGAAACGTTTTTTCGCTAAATTCTATTACATCCTAGTTGCAAACCACCAACTGGACCCAACTAGCATGAATTTTCGACCCCAAGTCTTTCGTGGCACCTGTGGTACACTGGTCACGGGTTCCACGGAAATGGCTCAAAATTAGCCAAAATCAGGCTTTATTCGCTTATAACTCGCGATAGAAAACTCGGATCGTCAAAAACTCACTTCCATCGTGTAAAGTTTTTTTAATGGAACCCATTTAATGGCACATGCCAGTTTTAGGGTCTCAAATACCGTAATTTTCAGTCGTCTGCAGGGCACGAGCCTGGAAGCGTTTTTTCGCTAAATTCTATTACATCCTAGTTGCAAACCACCAACTGAACCCAACTAGCATGAATTTTCGACCCCAAGTCTTTCGTGGCACCTGTGGTACACTGGTCACGGGTTCCACGGAAATGGCTCAAAATTAGCCAAAATCAGGCTTTATTCGCTTATAACTCGCGATAGAAAACTCGGATCGTCGAAAACTCACTTCCATCGTGTAGAGCGTGGTCGAATTGACCTAGAAACATGTTCAAATTGCCGAAAAGTTTTTTTAATGGAACCCATTTAATGGCACATGCCAGTTTTAGGGTCCCAAATACCGTAATTTTCAGTCGTCTGCAGGGCACGAGCCTGGAAACGTTTTTTCGCTAAATTCTATTACATCCTAGTTGCAAACCACCAACTGGACCCAACTAGCATGAATTTTCGACCCCAAGTCTTTCGTGGCACCTGTGGTACACTGGTCACGGGTTCCACGGAAATGGCTCAAAATTAGCCAAAATCAGGCTTTATTCGCTTATAACTCGCGATAGAAAACTCGGATCGTCAAAAACTCACTTCCATCGTGTAAAGTTTTTTTAATGGAACCCATTTAATGGCACATGCCAGTTTTAGGGTCTCAAATACCGTAATTTTCAGTCGTCTGCAGGGCACGAGCCTGGAAGCGTTTTTTCGCTAAATTCTATTACATCCTAGTTGCAAACCACCAACTGAACCCAACTAGCATGAATTTTCGACCCCAAGTCTTTCGTGGCACCTGTGGTACACTGGTCACGGGTTCCACGGAAATGGCTCAAAATTAGCCAAAATCAGGCTTTATTCGCTTATAACTCGCGATAGAAAACTCGGATCGTCAAAAACTCACTTCCATCGTGTAGAGCGTGGTCGAATTGACCTAGAAACATGTTCAAATTGCCGAAAAGTTTTTTTAATGGAACCCATTTAATGGCACATGCCAGTTTTAGGGTCCCAAATACCGTAATTTTCAGTCGTCTGCAGGGCACGAGCCTGGAAACGTTTTTTCGCTAAATTCTATTACATCCTAGTTGCAAACCACCAACTGGACCCAACTAGCATGAATTTTCGACCCCAAGTCTTTCGTGGCACCTGTGGTACACTGGTCACGGGTTCCACGGAAATGGCTCAAAATTAGCCAAAATCAGGCTTTATTCGCTTATAACTCGCGATAGAAAACTCGGATCGTCAAAAACTCACTTCCATCGTGTAGAGCGTGGTCGAATTGACCTAGAAACGTGTTCAAATTGCCGAAAAGTTTTTTAATGGAACCCATTTAATGGCACATGCCAGTTTTAGGGTCCCAAATACCGTAATTTTCAGTCGTCTGCAGGGCACGAGCCTGGAAACGTTTTTTCGCTAAATTCTATTACATCCTAGTTGCAAACCACCAACTGGACCCAACTAGCATGAATTTTCGACCCCAAGTCTTTCGTGGCACCTGTGGTACACTGGTCACGGGTTCCACGGAAATGGCTCAAAATTAGCCAAAATCAGGCTTTATTCGCTTATAACTCGCGATAGAAAACTCGGATCGTCGAAAACTTACTTCCATCGTGTAGAGCGTGGTCGAATTGACCTAGAAACATGTTCAAATTGCCGAAAAGTTTTTTTAATGGAACCCATTTAATGGCACATGCCAGTTTTAGGGTCTCAAATACCGTAATTTTCAGTCGTCTGCAGGGCACGAGCCTGGAAACGTTTTTTCGCTAAATTCTATTACATCCTAGTTGCAAACCACCAACTGAACCCAACTAGCATGAATTTTCGACCCCAAGTCTTTCGTGGCACCTGTGGTACACTGGTCACGGGTTCCACGGAAATGGCTCAAAATTAGCCAAAATCAGGCTTTATTCGCTTATAACTGGCGATAGAAAACTCGGATCGTCAAAAACTCACTTCCATCGTGTAGAGCGTGGTCGAATTGACCTAGAAACATGTTCAAATTGCCGAAAGGTTTTTTTAATGGAACCCATTTAATGGCACATGCCAGTTTTAGGGTCCCAAATACCGTAATTTTCAGTCGTCTGCAGGGCACGAGCCTGGAAACGTTTTTTCGCTAAATTCTATTACATCCTAGTTGCAAACCACCAACTGAACCCAACTAGCATGAATTTTCGACCCCAAGTCTTTCGTGGCACCTGTGGTACACTGGTCACGGGTTCCACGGAAATGGCTCAAAATTAGCCAAAATCAGGCTTTATTCGCTTATAACTCGCGATAGAAAACTCGGATCGTCAAAAACTCACTTCCATCGTGTAGAGCGTGGTCGAATTGACCTAGAAACATGTTCAAATTGCCGAAAAGTTTTTTTAATGGACCCCATTTAATGGCACATGCCAGTTTTAGGGTCCCAAATACCGTAATTTTCAGTCGTCTGCAGGGCACGAGCCTGGAAACGTTTTTTCGCTAAATTCTATTACATCCTAGTTGCAAACCACCAACTGGACCCAACTAGCATGAATTTTCGACCCCAAGTCTTTCGTGGCACCTGTGGTACACTGGTCACGGGTTCCACGGAAATGGCTCAAAATTAGCCAAAATCAGGCTTTATTCGCTTATAACTCGCGATAGAAAACTCGGATCGTCAAAAACTCACTTCCATCGTGTAGAGCGTGGTCGAATTGACCTAGAAACATGTTCAAATTGCCGAAAAGGTTTTTTAATGGAACCCATTTAATGGCACATGCCAGTTTTAGGGTCTCAAATACCGTAATTTTCAGTCGTCTGCAGGGCACGAGCCTGGAAACGTTTTTTCGCTAAATTCTATTACATCCTAGTTGCAAACCACCAACTGAACCCAACTAGCATGAATTTTCGACCCCAAGTCTTTCGTGGCACCTGTGGTACACTGGTCACGGGTTCCACGGAAATGGCTCAAAATTAGCCAAAATCAGGCTTTATTCGCTTATAACTCGCGATAGAAAACTCGGATCGTCGAAAACTCACTTCCATCGTGTAGAGCGTGGTCGAATTGACCTAGAAACATGTTCAAATTGCCGAAAAGTTTTTTTAATGGAACCCATTTAATGGCACATGCCAGTTTTAGGGTCCCAAATACCGTAATTTTCAGTCGTCTGCAGGGCACGAGCCTGGAAACGTTTTTTCGCTAAATTCTATTACATCCTAGTTGCAAACCACCAACTGAACCCAACTAGCATGACTTTTCGACCCCAAGTCTTTCGTGGCACCTGTGGTACACTGGTCACGGGTTCCACGGAAATGGCTCAAAATTAGCCAAAATCAGGCTTTATTCGCTTATAACTCGCGATAGAAAACTCGGATCGTCAAAAACTCACTTCCATCGTGTAAAGTTTTTTTAATGGAACCCATTTAATGGCACATGCCAGTTTTAGGGTCTCAAATACCGTAATTTTCAGTCGTCTGCAGGGCACGAGCCTGGAAGCGTTTTTTCGCTAAATTCTATTACATCCTAGTTGCAAACCACCAACTGGACCCAACTAGCATGAAATTTCGACCCCAAGTCTTCCGTGGCACCTGTGGTACACTGGTCACGGGTTCCACGGAAATGGCTCAAAATTAGCCAAAATCAGGCTTTATTCGCTTATAACTCGCGATAGAAAACTCGGATCGTCGAAAACTCACTTCCATCGTGTAGAGCGTGGTCGAATTGACCTAGAAACATGTTCAAATTGCCGAAATTTTTTTTTAATGGAACCCATTTAATGGCACATGCCAGTTTTAGGGTCCCAAATACCGTAATTTTCAGTCGTCTGCAGGGCACGAGCCTGGAAACGTTTTTTCGCTAAATTCTATTACATCCTAGTTGCAAACCACCAACTGGACCCAACTAGCATGAAATTTCGACCCCAAGTCTTTCGTGGCACCTGTGGTACACTGGTCACGGGTTCCACGGAAATGGCTCAAAATTAGCCAAAATCAGGCTTTATTCGCTTATAACTCGCGATAGAAAACTCGGATCGTCGAAAACTCACTTCCATCGTGTAGAGCGTGGTCGAATTGACCTAGAAACATGTTCAAATTGCCGAAAAGTTTTTTTAATGGAATCCATTTAATGGCACATGCCAGTTTTAGGGTCTCAAATACCGTAATTTTCAGTCGTCTGCAGGGCACGAGCCTGGAAACGTTTTTTCGCTAAATTCTATTACATCCTAGTTGCAAACCACCAACTGGACCCAACTAGCATGAAATTTCGACCCCAAGTCTTTCGTGGCACCTGTGGTACACTGGTCACGGGTTCCACGGAAATGGCTCAAAATTAGCCAAAATCAGGCTTTATTCGCTTATAACTCGCGATAGAAAACTTGGATCGTCGAAAACTCACTTCCATCGTGTAGAGCGTGGTCGATTTGACCTAGAAACGTGTTCATATTGCCGAAAAGTTTTTTAATGGAATCCATTTAATGGCACATGCCAGTTTTAGGGTCCCAAATACCGTAATTTTCAGTCGTCTGCAGGGCACGAGCCTGGAAACGTTTTTTCGCTAAATTCTATTACATCCTAGTTGCAAACCAACAACTGGACCCAACTAGCATGAATTTTCGACTCCAAGTCTTTCGTGGCACCTGTGGTACACTGGTCACGGGTTCCACGGAAATGGCTCAAAATTAGCCAAAATCAGGCTTTATTCGCTTATAACTCGCGATAGAAAACTCGGATCGTCGAAAACTCACTTCCATCGTGTAGAGCGTGGTCGATTTGACCTAGAAACGTGTTCAAATTGCCGAAAAGTTTTTTTAATGGAATCCATTTAATGGCACATGCCAGTTTTAGGGTCTCAAATACCGTAATTTTCAGTCGTCTGCAGGGCACGAGCCTGGAAACGTTTTTTCGCTAAATTCTATTACATCCTAGTTGCAAACCACCAACTGGACCCAACTAGCATGAAATTTCGACCCCAAGTCTTTCGTGGCACCTGTGGTACACTGGTCACGGGTTCCACGGAAATGGCTCAAAATTAGCCAAAATCAGGCTTTATTCGCTTATAACTCGCGATAGAAAACTCGGATCGTCGAAAACTCACTTCCATCGTGTAGAGCGTGGTCGAATTGACCTAGAAGCATGTTCAAATTGCCGAAAAGTTTTTTTAATGGAACCCATTTAATGGCACATGCCAGTTTTAGGGTCCCAAATACCGTAATTTTCAGTCGTCTGCAGGGCACGAGCCTGGAAACGTTTTTTCGCTAAATTCTATTACATCCTAGTTGCAAACCACCAACTGGACCCAACTAGCATGAAATTTCGACCACAAGTCTTTCGTGGCACCTGTGGTACACTGGTCACGGGTTCCACGGAAATGGCTCAAAATTAGCCAAAATCAGGCTTTATTCGCTTATAACTCGCGATAGAAAACTTGGATCGTCGAAAACTCACTTCCATCGTGTAGAGCGTGGTCGATTTGACCTAGAAACGTGTTCATATTGCCGAAAAGTTTTTTAATGGAATCCATTTAATGGCACATGCCAGTTTTAGGGTCCCAAATACCGTAATTTTCAGTCGTCTGCAGGGCACGAGCCTGGAAACGTTTTTTCGCTAAATTCTATTACATCCTAGTTGCAAACCAACAACTGGACCCAACTAGCATGAATTTTCGACTCCAAGTCTTTCGTGGCACCTGTGGTACACTGGTCACGGGTTCCACGGAAATGGCTCAAAATTAGCCAAAATCAGGCTTTATTCGCTTATAACTCGCGATAGAAAACTCGGATCGTCGAAAACTCACTTCCATCGTGTAGAGCGTGGTCGATTTGACCTAGAAACGTGTTCAAATTGCCGAAAAGTTTTTTTAATGGAATCCATTTAATGGCACATGCCAGTTTTAGGGTCCCAAATACCGTAATTTTCAGTCGTCTGCAGGGCACGAGCCTGGAAACGTTTTTTTCGCTAAATTCTATTACATCCTAGTTGCAAACCAACAACTGGACCCAACTAGCATGAATTTTCGACTCCAAGTCTTTCGTGGCACCTGTGGTACACTGGTCACGGGTTCCACGGAAATGGCTCAAAATTAGCCAAAATCAGGCTTTATTCGCTTATAACTCGCGATAGAAAACTCGGATCGTCGAAAACTCACTTCCATCGTGTAGAGCGTGGTCGAATTGACCTAGAAGCATGTTCAAATTGCCGAAAAGTTTTTTTAATGGAACCCATTTAATGGCACATGCCAGTTTTAGGGTCCCAAATACCGTAATTTTCAGTCGTCTGCAGGGCACGAGCCTGGAAACGTTTTTTTCGCTAAATTCTATTACATCCTAGTTGCAAACCACCAACTGGACCCAACTAGCATGAATTTTCGACCCCAAGTCTTTTGTGGCACCTGTGGTACACTGGTCACGGCTTCCACGGAAATGGCTCAAAATTAGCCAAAATCAGGCTTTATTCGCTTATAACTCGCGATAGAAAACTCGGATCGTCGAAAACTCACTTCCATCAAGTAGAGCGTGGTCGAATTGACCTAGAAACATGTTCAAATTGCCGAAAATTTTTTTTAATGGAACCCATTTAATGGCACATACCAGTTTTAGGGTCCCAAATACCGTAATTTTCAGTCGTCTGCAGGGCACGAGCCTGGAAACGTTTTTTCGCTAAATTCTATTACATCCTAGTTGCAAACCACCAACTGTACACAACTAGCATGAATTTTCGACCCCAAGTCTTTCGTGGCACCTGTGGTACACTGATCACGGGTTCCACGGAAATGGCTCAAAATTAGCCAAAATCAGGCTTTATTCGCTTATAACTCGCGATAGAAAACTCGGATCGTCGAAAACTCACTTCCATCGTGTAGAGCGTGGTCGAATTGACCTAGAAACATGTTCAAATTGCCGAAAAGTTTTTTTAATGGAACCCATTTAATGGCACATGCCAGTTTTAGGGTCCCAAATACCGTAATTTTCAGTCGTCTGCAGGGCACGAGCCTGGAAACGTTTTTTCGCTAAATTCTATTACATCCTAGTTGCAAACCACCAACTGGACCCAACTAGCATGAATTTTCGATCCCAAGTCTTTCGTGGCACCTGTGGTACACTGGTCACGGGTTCCACGGAAATGGCTCAAAATTAGCCAAAATCAGGCTTTATTCGCTTATAACTCGCGATAGAAAACTCAATTGTCGAAAACTCACTTCCATCGTGTAGAGCGTGGTCGAATTGACCTAGAAACATGTTCAAATTGCAGAAAAGTTTTTTTAATGGAACCCATTTAATGGCACATGCCAGTTTTAGGGTCCCAAATACCGTAATTTTCAGTCGTCTGCAGGGCACGAGCCTGGAAACGTTTTTTCGCTAAATTCTATTACATCCTAGTTGCAAACCACCAACTGGACCCAACTAGCATGAATTTTCGACTCCAAGTCTTTCGTGGCACCTGTGGTACACTGGTCACGGGTTCCACGGAAATGGCTCAAAATTAGCCAAAATCAGGCTTTATTCGCTTATAACTCGCGATAGAAAACTCGGATCGTCGAAAACTCACTTCCATCGTGTAGAGCGTGGTCGAATTGACTTAGAAACGTGTTCAAATTGCCGAAAAGTTTTTTTAATGGAACCCATTTAAAGGCACATGCCAGTTTTAGGGTCCCAAATACCGTAATTTTCAGTAGTCTGCAGGGCACGAGCCTGGAAACGTTTTTTCGCTAAATTCTATTACATCCTAGTTGCAATTATAACTCGCGATAGAAAACTCGGATCGTCAAAAACTCACTTCCATCGTGTAGAGCGTGGTCGAATTGACCTAGAAACATGTTCAAATTGCCGAAAAGTTTTTTTAATGGAACCCATTTAATGGCACATGCCAGTTTTAGGGTCTCAAATACCGTAATTTTCAGTCGTCTGCAGGGCACGAGCCTGGAAACGTTTTTTCGCTAAATTCTATTACATCCTAGTTGCAAACCACCAACTGAACCCAACTAGCATGAATTTTCGACCCCAAGTCTTTCGTGGCACCTGTGGTACACTGGTCACGGGTTCCACGGAAATGGCTCAAAATTAGCCAAAATCAGGCTTTATTCGCTTATAACTCGCGATAGAAAACTCGGATCGTCAAAAACTCACTTCCATCGTGTAGAGCGTGGTCGAATTGACCTAGAAACATGTTCAAATTGCCGAAAAGTTTTTTTAATGGAACCCTTTTAATGGCACATGCCAGTTTTAGGGTCCCAAATACCGTAATTTTCAGTCGTCTGCAGGGCACGAGCCTGGAAACGTTTTTTCGCTAAATTCTATTACATCCTAGTTGCAAACCACCAACTGGACCCAACTAGCATGAATTTTCGACCCCAAGTCTTTCGTGGCACCTGTGGTACACTGGTCACGTGTTCCACGGAAATGGCTCAAAATTAGCCAAAATCAGGCTTTATTCGCTTATAACTCGCGATAGAAAACTCGGATCGTCAAAAACTCACTTCCATCGTGTAGAGCGTGGTCGAATTGACCTAGAAACATGTTCAAATTGCCGAAAAGTTTTTTTAATGGAACCCTTTTAATGGCACATGCCAGTTTTAGGGTCCCAAATACCGTAATTTTCAGTCGTCTGCAGGGCACGAGCCTGGAAACGTTTTTTCGCTAAATTCTATTACATCCTAGTTGCAAACCACCAACTGGACCCAACTAGCATGAATTTTCGACCCCAAGTCTTTCGTGGCACCTGTGGTACACTGGTCACGGGTTCCACGGAAATGGCTCAAAATTAGCCAAAATCAGGCTTTATTCGCTTATAACTCGCGATAGAAAACTCGGATCGTCGAAAACTCACTTCCATCGTGTAGAGCGTGGTCGAATTGACCTAGAAACATGTTCAAATTGCCGAAAAGTTTTTTTAATGGAACCCATTTAATGGCACATGCCAGTTTTAGGGTCTCAAATACCGTAATTTTCAGTCGTCTGCAGGGCACGAGCCTGGAAACGTTTTTTCGCTAAATTCTATTACATCCTAGTTGCAAACCACCAACTGAACCCAACTAGCATGAATTTTCGACCCCAAGTCTTTCGTGGCACCTGTGGTACACTGGTCACGGGTTCCACGGAAATGGCTCAAAATTAGCCAAAATCAGGCTTTATTCGCTTATAACTCGCGATAGAAAACTCGGATCGTCGAAAACTCACTTCCATCGTGTAGAGCGTGGTCGATTTGACCTAGAAACGTGTTCAAATTGCCGAAAAGTTTTTTTAATGGAATCCATTTAATGGCACATGCCAGTTTTAGGGTCCCAAATACCGTAATTTTCAGTCGTCTGCAGGGCACGAGCCTGGAAACGTTTTTTTCGCTAAATTCTATTACATCCTAGTTGCAAACCAACAACTGGACCCAACTAGCATGAATTTTCGACTCCAAGTCTTTCGTGGCACCTGTGGTACACTGGGCACGGGTTCCACGGAAATGGCTCAAAATTAGCCAAAATCAGGCTTTATTCGCTTATAACTGGCGATAGAAAACTCGGATCGTCGAAAACTCACTTCCATCGTGTAGAGCGTGGTCGAATTGACCTAGAAGCATGTTCAAATTGCCGAAAAGTTTTTTTAATGGAACCCATTTAATGGCACATGCCAGTTTTAGGGTCCCAAATACCGTAATTTTCAGTCGTCTGCAGGGCACGAGCCTGGAAACGTTTTTTCGCTAAATTCTATTACATCCTAGTTGCAAACCACCAACTGGACCCAACTAGCATGAATTTTCGACCCCAAGTCTTTTGTGGCACCTGTGGTACACTGGTCACGGCTTCCACGGAAATGGCTCAAAATTAGCCAAAATCAGGCTTTATTCGCTTATAACTCGCGATAGAAAACTCGGATCGTCGAAAACTCACTTCCATCAAGTAGAGCGTGGTCGAATTGACCTAGAAACATGTTCAAATTGCCGAAAAATTTTTTTAATGGAACCCATTTAATGGCACATACCAGTTTTAGGGTCCCAAATACCGTAATTTTCAGTCGTCTGCAGGGCACGAGCCTGGAAACGTTTTTTCGCTAAATTCTATTACATCCTAGTTGCAAACCACCAACTGTACACAACTAGCATGAATTTTCGACCCCAAGTCTTTCGTGGCACCTGTGGTACACTGATCACGGGTTCCACGGAAATGGCTCAAAATTAGCCAAAATCAGGCTTTATTCGCTTATAACTCGCGATAGAAAACTCGGATCGTCGAAAACTCACTTCCATCGTGTAGAGCGTGGTCGAATTGACCTAGAAACATGTTCAAATTGCCGAAAAGTTTTTTTAATGGAACCCATTTAATGGCACATGCCAGTTTTAGGGTCCCAAATACCGTAATTTTCAGTCGTCTGCAGGGCACGAGCCTGGAAACGTTTTTTCGCTAAATTCTATTACATCCTAGTTGCAAACCACCAACTGGACCCAACTAGCATGAATTTTCGATCCCAAGTCTTTCGTGGCACCTGTGGTACACTGGTCACGTGTTCCACGGAAATGGCTCAAAATTAGCCAAAATCAGGCTTTATTCGCTTATAACTCGCGATAGAAAACTCAATTGTCGAAAACTCACTTCCATCGTGTAGAGCGTGGTCGAATTGACCTAGAAACATGTTCAAATTGCAGAAAAGTTTTTTTAATGGAACCCATTTAATGGCACATGCCAGTTTTAGGGTCCCAAATACCGTAATTTTCAGTCGTCTGCAGGGCACGAGCCTGGAAACGTTTTTTCGCTAAATTCTATTACATCCTAGTTGCAAACCACCAACTGGACCCAACTAGCATGAATTTTCGACTCCAAGTCTTTCGTGGCACCTGTGGTACACTGGTCACGGGTTCCACGGAAATGGCTCAAAATTAGCCAAAATCAGGCTTAATTCGCTTATAACTCGCGATAGAAAACTCGGATCGTCGAAAACTCACTTCCATCGTGTAGAGCGTGGTCGAATTGACTTAGAAACGTGTTCAAATTGCCGAAAAGTTTTTTTAATGGAACCCATTTAAAGGCACATGCCAGTTTTAGGGTCCCAAATACCGTAATTTTCAGTAGTCTGCATGGCACGAGCCTGGAAACGTTTTTTCGCTAAATTCTATTACATCCTAGTTGCAATTATAACTCGCGATAGAAAACTCGGATCGTCAAAAACTCACTTCCATCGTGTAGAGCGTGGTCGAATTGACCTAGAAACATGTTCAAATTGCCGAAAAGTTTTTTTAATGGAACCCATTTAATGGCACATGCCAGTTTTAGGGTCTCAAATACCGTAATTTTCAGTCGTCTGCAGGGCACGAGCCTGGAAACGTTTTTTCGCTAAATTCTATTACATCCTAGTTGCAAACCACCAACTGAACCCAACTAGCATGAATTTTCGACCCCAAGTCTTTCGTGGCACCTGTGGTACACTGGTCACGGGTTCCACGGAAATGGCTCAAAATTAGCCAAAATCAGGCTTTATTCGCTTATAACTCGCGATAGAAAACTCGGATCGTAAAAAACTTACTTCCATCGTGTAGAGCGTGGTCGAATTGACCTAGGAACATGTTCAAATTGCCGAAAAGTTTTTTTAATGGAACCCATTTAATGGCACATGCCAGTTTTAGGGTCCCAAATACCGTAATTTTCAGTCGTCTGCAGGGCACGAGCCTGGAAACGTTTTTTCGCTAAATTCTATTACATCCTAGTTGCAAACCACCAACTGGACCCAACTAGCATGAATTTTCGACCCCAAGTCTTTCGTGGCACCTGTGGTACACTGGTCACGGGTTCCACGGAAATGGCTCAAAATTAGCCAAAATCAGGCTTTATTCGCTTATAACTCGCGATAGAAAACTCGGATCGTCGAAAACTCACTTCCATCGTGTAGAGCGTGGTCGAATTGACCTAGAAACATGTTCAAATTGCCGAAAAGTTTTTTTAATGGAACCCATTTAATGGCACATGCCAGTTTTAGGGTCCCAAATACCGTAATTTTCAGTCGTCTGCAGGGCACGAGCCTGGAAACGTTTTTTCGCTAAATTCTATTACATCCTAGTTGCAAACCACCAACTGGACCCAACTAGCATGAATTTTCGACCCCAAGTCTTTCGTGGCACCTGTGGTACACTGGTCACGAGTTCCACGGAAATGGCTCAAAATTAGCCAAAATCAGGCTTTATTCGCTTATAACTCGCGATAGAAAACTCGGATCGTCGAAAACTCACTTCCATCGTGTAGAGCGTGGTCGAATTGACCTAGAAACATGTTCAAATTGCCGAAAAGTTTTTTTAATGGAACCCATTTAATGGCACATGCCAGTTTTAGGGTCCCAAATACCGTAATTTTCAGTCGTCTGCAGGGCACGAGCCTGGAAACGTTTTTTCGCTAAATTCTATTACATCCTAGTTGCAAACCACCAACTGGACCCAACTAGCATGAATTTTCGACCCCAAGTCTTTCGTGGCACCTGTGGTACACTGGTCACGGGTTCCACGGAAATGGCTCAAAATTAGCCAAAATCAGGCTTTATTCGCTTATAACTCGCGATAGAAAACTCGGATCGTCAAAAACTCACTTCCATCGTGTAAAGTTTTTTTAATGGAACCCATTTAATGGCACATGCCAGTTTTAGGGTCTCAAATACCGTAATTTTCAGTCGTCTGCAGGGCACGAGCCTGGAAGCGTTTTTTCGCTAAATTCTATTACATCCTAGTTGCAAACCACCAACTGAACCCAACTAGCATGAATTTTCGACCCCAAGTCTTTCGTGGCACCTGTGGTACACTGGTCACGGGTTCCACGGAAATGGCTCAAAATTAGCCAAAATCAGGCTTTATTCGCTTATAACTCGCGATAGAAAACTCGGATCGTCAAAAACTCACTTCCATCGTGTAGAGCGTGGTCGAATTGACCTAGAAACATGTTCAAATTGCCGAAAAGTTTTTTTAATGGAACCCATTTAATGGCACATGCCAGTTTTAGGGTCCCAAATACCGTAATTTTCAGTCGTCTGCAGGGCACGAGCCTGGAAACGTTTTTTCGCTAAATTCTATTACATCCTAGTTGCAAACCACCAACTGGACCCAACTAGCATGAATTTTCGACCCCAAGTCTTTCGTGGCACCTGTGGTACACTGGTCACGGGTTCCACGGAAATGGCTCAAAATTAGCCAAAATCAGGCTTTATTCGCTTATAACTCGCGATAGAAAACTCGGATCGTCAAAAACTCACTTCCATCGTGTAGAGCGTGGTCGAATTGACCTAGAAACGTGTTCAAATTGCCGAAAAGTTTTTTAATGGAACCCATTTAATGGCACATGCCAGTTTTAGGGTCCCAAATACCGTAATTTTCAGTCGTCTGCAGGGCACGAGCCTGGAAACGTTTTTTCGCTAAATTCTATTACATCCTAGTTGCAAACCACCAACTGGACCCAACTAGCATGAATTTTCGACCCCAAGTCTTTCGTGGCACCTGTGGTACACTGGTCACGGGTTCCACGGAAATGGCTCAAAATTAGCCAAAATCAGGCTTTATTCGCTAATAACTCGCGATAGAAAACTAGGATCGTCGAAAACTCACTTCCATCGTGTAGAGCGTGGTCGAATTGACCTAGAAACATGTTCAAATTGCCGAAAAGTTTTTTTAATGGAACCCATTTAATGGCACATGCCAGTTTTAGGGTCTCAAATACCGTAATTTTCAGTCGTCTGCAGGGCACGAGCCTGGAAACGTTTTTTCGCTAAATTCTATTACATCCTAGTTGCAAACCACCAACTGAACCCAACTAGCATGAATTTTCGACCCCAAGTCTTTCGTGGCACCTGTGGTACACTGGTCACGGGTTCCACGGAAATGGCTCAAAATTAGCCAAAATCAGGCTTTATTCGCTTATAACTCGCGATAGAAAACTCGGATCGTCAAAAACTCACTTCCATCGTGTAGAGCGTGGTCGAATTGACCTAGGAACATGTTCAAATTGCCGAAAAGTTTTTTTAATGGAACCCATTTAATGGCACATGCCAGTTTTAGGGTCCCAAATACCGTAATTTTCAGTCGTCTGCAGGGCACGAGCCTGGAAACGTTTTTTCGCTAAATTCTATTACATCCTAGTTGCAAACCACCAACTGGACCCAACTAGCATGAATTTTCGACCCCAAGTCTTTCGTGGCACCTGTGGTACACTGGTCACGGGTTCCACGGAAATGGCTCAAAATTAGCCAAAATCAGGCTTTATTCGCTTATAACTCGCGATAGAAAACTCGTATCGTCAAAAACTCACTTCCATCGTGTAGAGCGTGGTCGAATTGACCTAGGAACATGTTCAAATTGCCGAAAAGTTTTTTTAATGGAACCCATTTAATGGCACATGCCAGTTTTAGGGTCCCAAATACCGTAATTTTCAGTCGTCTGCAGGGCACGAGCCTGGAAACGTTTTTTCGCTAAATTCTATTACATCCTAGTTGCAAACCACCAACTGGACCCAACTAGCATGAATTTTCGACCCCAAGTCCTTCGTGGCACCTGTGGTACACTGGTCACGGGTTCCACGGAAATGGCTCAAAATTAGCCAAAATCAGGCTTTATTCGCTTATAACTCGCGATAGAAAACTCGGATCGTCAAAAACTCACTTCCATCGTGTAGAGCGTGGTCGAATTGACCTAGAAACATGTTCAAATTGCCGAAAAGTTTTTTTAATGGAACCCATTTAATGGCACATGCCAGTTTTAGGGTCCCAAATACCGTAATTTTCAGTCGTCTGCAGGGCACGAGCCTGGAAACGTTTTTTCGCTAAATTCTATTACATCCTAGTTGCAAACCACCAACTGGACCCAACTAGCATGAATTTTCGACCCCAAGTCTTTCATGGCACCTGTGGTACACTGGTCACGGGTTCCACGGAAATGGCTCAAAATTAGCCAAAATCAGGCTTTATTCGCTTATAACTCGCGATAGAAAACTCGGATCGTCAAAAACTCACTTCCATCGTGTAGAGCGTGGTCGAATTGACCTAGAAACATGTTCAAATTGCCGAAAAGTTTTTTTAATGGAACCCATTTAATGGCACATGCCAGTTTTAGGGTCCCAAATACCGTAATTTTCAGTCGTCTGCAGGGCACGAGCCTGGAAACGTTTTTTCGCTAAATTCTATTACATCCTAGTTGCAAACCACCAACTGGACCCAACTAGCATGAATTTTCGACCCCAAGTCTTTCGTGGCACCTGCGGTACACTGGTCACGGGTTCCACGGAAATGGCTCAAAATTAGCCAAAATCAGGCTTTATTCGCTTATAACTCGCGATAGAAAACTCGGATCGTCAAAAACTCACTTCCATCGTGTAGAGCGTGGTCGAATTGACCTAGAAACGTGTTCAAATTGCCGAAAAGTTTTTTAATGGAACCCATTTAATGGCACATGCCAGTTTTAGGGTCCCAAATACCGTAATTTTCAGTCGTCTGCAGGGCACGAGCCTGGAAACGTTTTTTCGCTAAATTCTATTACATCCTAGTTGCAAACCACCAACTGGACCCAACTAGCATGAATTTTCGACCCCAAGTCTTTCGTGGCACCTGTGGTACACTGGTCACGGGTTCCACGGAAATGGCTCAAAATTAGCCAAAATCAGGCTTTATTCGCTTATAACTCGCGATAGAAAACTCGGATCGTCGAAAACTCACTTCCATCGTGTAGAGCGTGGTCGAATTGACCTAGAAACATGTTCAAATTGCCGAAAAGTTTTTTTAATGGAACCCATTTAATGGCACATGCCAGTTTTAGGGTCTCAAATACCGTAATTTTCAGTCGTCTGCAGGGCACGAGCCTGGAAACGTTTTTTCGCTAAATTCTATTACATCCTAGTTGCAAACCACCAACTGAACCCAACTAGCATGAATTTTCGACCCCAAGTCTTTCGTGGCACCTGTGGTACACTGGTCACGGGTTCCACGGAAATGGCTCAAAATTAGCCAAAATCAGGCTTTATTCGCTTATAACTGGCGATAGAAAACTCGGATCGTCAAAAACTCACTTCCATCGTGTAGAGCGTGGTCGAATTGACCTAGAAACATGTTCAAATTGCCGAAAGGTTTTTTTAATGGAACCCATTTAATGGCACATGCCAGTTTTAGGGTCCCAAATACCGTAATTTTCAGTCGTCTGCAGGGCACGAGCCTGGAAACGTTTTTTCGCTAAATTCTATTACATCCTAGTTGCAAACCACCAACTGAACCCAACTAGCATGAATTTTCGACCCCAAGTCTTTCGTGGCACCTGTGGTACACTGGTCACGGGTTCCACGGAAATGGCTCAAAATTAGCCAAAATCAGGCTTTATTCGCTTATAACTCGCGATAGAAAACTCGGATCGTCAAAAACTCACTTCCATCGTGTAGAGCGTGGTCGAATTGACCTAGAAACATGTTCAAATTGCCGAAAAGTTTTTTTAATGGACCCCATTTAATGGCACATGCCAGTTTTAGGGTCCCAAATACCGTAATTTTCAGTCGTCTGCAGGGCACGAGCCTGGAAACGTTTTTTCGCTAAATTCTATTACATCCTAGTTGCAAACCACCAACTGGACCCAACTAGCATGAATTTTCGACCCCAAGTCTTTCGTGGCACCTGTGGTACACTGGTCACGGGTTCCACGGAAATGGCTCAAAATTAGCCAAAATCAGGCTTTATTCGCTTATAACTCGCGATAGAAAACTCGGATCGTCAAAAACTCACTTCCATCGTGTAGAGCGTGGTCGAATTGACCTAGAAACATGTTCAAATTGCCGAAAAGTTTTTTTAATGGAACCCATTTAATGGCACATGCCAGTTTTAGGGTCTCAAATACCGTAATTTTCAGTCGTCTGCAGGGCACGAGCCTGGAAACGTTTTTTCGCTAAATTCTATTACATCCTAGTTGCAAACCACCAACTGAACCCAACTAGCATGAATTTTCGACCCCAAGTCTTTCGTGGCACCTGTGGTACACTGGTCACGGGTTCCACGGAAATGGCTCAAAATTAGCCAAAATCAGGCTTTATTCGCTTATAACTCGCGATAGAAAACTCGGATCGTCGAAAACTCACTTCCATCGTGTAGAGCGTGGTCGAATTGACCTAGAAACATGTTCAAATTGCCGAAAAGTTTTTTAATGGAACCCATTTAATGGCACATGCCAGTTTTAGGGTCCCAAATACCGTAATTTTCAGTCGTCTGCAGGGCACGAGCCTGGAAACGTTTTTTCGCTAAATTCTATTACATCCTAGTTGCAAACCACCAACTGGACCCAACTAGCATGA
Source organism: Daptonema setosum (assembly GCA_964036265.1). Lineage (NCBI taxonomy): Eukaryota > Metazoa > Nematoda > Chromadorea > Monhysterida > Xyalidae > Daptonema > Daptonema setosum. The sequence goes on along the minus strand of CAXIWR010000490.1, from coordinate 25,912 downwards.
ATTTTCGACCCCAAGTCTTTCGTGGCACCTGTGGTACACTGGTCACGGGTTCCACGGAAATGGCTCAAAATTAGCCAAAATCAGGCTTTATTCGCTTATAACTCGCGATAGAAAACTCGGATCGTCGAAAACTCACTGCCATCGTGTAGAGCGTGGTCGAATTGACCTAGAAACATGTTCAAATTGCCGAAAAGTTTTTTTAATGGAACCCATTTAATGGCACATGCCAGTTTTAGGGTCTCAAATACCGTAATTTTCAGTCGTCTGCAGGGCACGAGCCTGGAAACGTTTTTTCGCTAAATTCTATTACATCCTAGTTGCAAACCACCAACTGAACCCAACTAGCATGACTTTTCGACCCCAAGTCTTTCGTGGCACCTGTGGTACACTGGTCACGGGTTCCACGGAAATGGCTCAAAATTAGCCAAAATCAGGCTTTATTCGCTTATAACTCGCGATAGAAAACTCGGATCGTCGAAAACTCACTTCCATCGTGTAGAGCGTGGTCGAATTGACCTAGAAACATGTTCAAATTGCCGAAAAGTTTTTTTAATGGAACCCATTTAATGGCACATGCCAGTTTTAGGGTCCCAAATACCGTAATTTTCAGTCGTCTGCAGGGCACGAGCCTGGAAACGTTTTTTCGCTAAATTCTATTACATCCTAGTTGCAAACCACCAACTGGACCCAACTAGCATGAATTTTCGACCCCAAGTCTTTCGTGGCACCTGTGGTACACTGGTCACGGGTTCCACGGAAATGGCTCAAAATTAGCCAAAATCAGGCTTTATTCGCTTATAACTCGCGATAGAAAACTCGGATCGTCGAAAACTCACTGCCATCGTGTAGAGCGTGGTCGAATTGACCTAGAAACATGTTCAAATTGCCGAAAAGTTTTTTTAATGGAACCCATTTAATGGCACATGCCAGTTTTAGGGTCTCAAATACCGTAATTTTCAGTCGTCTGCAGGGCACGAGCCTGGAAACGTTTTTTCGCTAAATTCTATTACATCCTAGTTGCAAACCACCAACTGAACCCAACTAGCATGACTTTTCGACCCCAAGTCTTTCGTGGCACCTGTGGTACACTGGTCACGGGTTCCACGGAAATGGCTCAAAATTAGCCAAAATCAGGCTTTATTCGCTTATAACTCGCGATAGAAAACTCGGATCGTCGAAAACTCACTTCCATCGTGTAGAGCGTGGTCGAATTGACCTAGAAACATGTTCAAATTGCCGAAAAGTTTTTTTAATGGAACCCATTTAATGGCACATGCCAGTTTTAGGGTCCCAAATACCGTAATTTTCAGTCGTCTGCAGGGCACGAGCCTGGAAACGTTTTTTCGCTAAATTCTATTACATCCTAGTTGCAAACCACCAACTGGACCCAACTAGCATGAATTTTCGACCCCAAGTCTTTCGTGGCACCTGTGGTACACTGGTCACGGGTTCCACGGAAATGGCTCAAAATTAGCCAAAATCAGGCTTTATTCGCTTATAACTCGCGATAGAAAACTCGGATCGTCAAAAACTCACTTCCATCGTGTAGAGCGTGGTCGAATTGACCTAGAAACATGTTCAAATTGCCGAAAAGTTTTTTTAATGGAACCCATTTAATGGCACATGCCAGTTTTAGGGTCTCAAATACCGTAATTTTCAGTCGTCTGCAGGGCACGAGCCTGGAAACGTTTTTTCGCTAAATTCTATTACATCCTAGTTGCAAACCACCAACTGAACCCAACTAGCATGAATTTTCGACCCCAAGTCTTTCGTGGCACCTGTGGTACACTGGTCACGGGTTCCACGGAAATGGCTCAAAATTAGCCAAAATCTGGCTTTATTCGCTTATAACTCGCGATAGAAAACTCGGATCGTCAAAAACTCACTTCCATCGTGTAGAGCGTGGTCGAATTGACCTAGAAACATGTTCAAATTGCCGAAAAGTTTTTTTAATGGAACCCATTTAATGGCACATGCCAGTTTTAGGGTCCCAAATACCGTAATTTTCAGTCGTCTGCAGGGCACGAGTCTGGAAACGTTTTTTCGCTAAATTCTATTACATCCTAGTTGCAAACCACCAACTGGACCCAACTAGCATGAATTTTCGACCCCAAGTCTTTCGTGGCACCTGTGGTACACTGGTCACTGGTTCCACGGAAATGGCTCAAAATTAGCCAAAATCAGGCTTTATTCGCTTATAACTCGCGATAGAAAACTCGGATCGCCAAAAACTCACTTCCATCGTGTAAAGTTTTTTTAATGGAACCCATTTAATGGCACATGCCAGTTTTAGGGTCTCAAATACCGTAATTTTCAGTCGTCTGCAGGGCACGAGCCTGGAAGCGTTTTTTCGCTAAATTCTATTACATCCTAGTTGCAAACCACCAACTGAACCCAACTAGCATGAATTTTCGACCCCAAGTCTTTCGTGGCACCTGTGGTACACTGGTCACGGGTTCCACGGAAATGGCTCAAAATTAGCCAAAATCAGGCTTTATTCGCTTATAACTCGCGATAGAAAACTCGGATCGTCAAAAACTCACTTCCATCGTGTAGAGCGTGGTCGAATTGACCTAGAAACATGTTCAAATTGCCTAAAAGTTTTTTTAATGGAACCCATTTAATGGCACATGCCAGTTTTAGGGTCCCAAATACCGTAATTTTCAGTCGTCTGCAGGGCACGAGCCTGGAAACGTTTTTTCGCTAAATTCTATTACATCCTAGTTGCAAACCACCAACTGGACCCAACTAGCATGAATTTTCGACCCCAAGTCTTTCGTGGCACCTGTGGTACACTGGTCACGGGTTCCACGGAAATGGCTCAAAATTAGCCAAAATCAGGCTTTATTCGCTTATAACTCGCGATAGAAAACTCGGATCGTCAAAAACTCACTTCCATCGTGTAGAGCGTGGTCGAATTGACCTAGAAACGTGTTCAAATTGCCGAAAAGTTTTTTAATGGAATCCATTTAATGGCACATGCCAGTTTTAGGGTCCCAAATACCGTAATTTTCAGTCGTCTGCAGGGCACGAGCCTGGAAACGTTTTTTCGCTAAATTCTATTACATCTTTCGACCCCAAGTCTTTCGTGGCACCTGTGGTACACTGGTCACGGGTTCCACGGAAATGGCTCAAAATTAGCCAAAATCAGGCTTTATTCGCTTATAACTCGCGATAGAAAACTCGGATCGTCGAAAACTCACTTCCATCGTGTAGAGCGTGGTCGAATTGACCTAGAAACATGTTCAAATTGCCGAAAAGTTTTTTTAATGGAACCCATTTAATGGCACATGCCAGTTTTAGGGTCTCAAATACCGTAATTTTCAGTCGTCTGCAGGGCACGAGCCTGGAAACGTTTTTTCGCTAAATTCTATTACATCCTAGTTGCAAACCACCAACTGAACCCAACTAGCATGAATTTTCGACCCCAAGTCTTTCGTGGCACCTGTGGTACACTGGTCACGGGTTCCACGGAAATGGCTCAAAATTAGCCAAAATCAGGCTTTATTCGCTTATAACTCGCGATAGAAAACTCGGATCGTCGAAAACTCACTTCCATCGTGTAGAGCGTGGTCGATTTGACCTAGAAACGTGTTCAAATTGCCGAAAAGTTTTTTTAATGGAATCCATTTAATGGCACATGCCAGTTTTAGGGTCCCAAATACCGTAATTTTCAGTCGTCTGCAGGGCACGAGCCTGGAAACGTTTTTTTCGCTAAATTCTATTACATCCTAGTTGCAAACCAACAACTGGACCCAACTAGCATGAATTTTCTACTCCAAGTCTTTCGTGGCACCTGTGGTACACTGGTCACGGGTTCCACGGAAATGGCTCAAAATTAGCCAAAATCAGGCTTTATTCGCTTATAACTGGCGATAGAAAACTCGGATCGTCGAAAACTCACTTCCATCGTGTAGAGCGTGGTCGAATTGACCTAGAAGCATGTTCAAATTGCCGAAAAGTTTTTTTAATGGAACCCATTTAATGGCACATGCCAGTTTTAGGGTCCCAAATACCGTAATTTTCAGTCGTCTGCAGGGCACGAGCCTGGAAACGTTTTTTCGCTAAATTCTATTACATCCTAGTTGCAAACCACCAACTGGACCCAACTAGCATGAATTTTCGACCCCAAGTCTTTTGTGGCACCTGTGGTACACTGGTCACGGCTTCCACGGAAATGGCTCAAAATTAGCCAAAATCAGGCTTTATTCGCTTATAACTCGCGATAGAAAACTCGGATCGTCGAAAACTCACTTCCATCAAGTAGAGCGTGGTCGAATTGACCTAGAAACATGTTCAAATTGCCGAAAAATTTTTTTAATGGAACCCATTTAATGGCACATACCAGTTTTAGGGTCCCAAATACCGTAATTTTCAGTCGTCTGCAGGGCACGAGCCTGGAAACGTTTTTTCGCTAAATTCTATTACATCCTAGTTGCAAACCACCAACTGTACACAACTAGCATGAATTTTCGACCCCAAGTCTTTCGTGGCACCTGTGGTACACTGATCACGGGTTCCACGGAAATGGCTCAAAATTAGCCAAAATCAGGCTTTATTCGCTTATAACTCGCGATAGAAAACTCGGATCGTCGAAAACTCACTTCCATCGTGTAGAGCGTGGTCGAATTGACCTAGAAACATGTTCAAATTGCCGAAAAGTTTTTTTAATGGAACCCATTTAATGGCACATGCCAGTTTTAGGGTCCCAAATACCGTAATTTTCAGTCGTCTGCAGGGCACGAGCCTGGAAACGTTTTTTCGCTAAATTCTATTACATCCTAGTTGCAAACCACCAACTGGACCCAACTAGCATGAATTTTCGATCCCAAGTCTTTCGTGGCACCTGTGGTACACTGGTCACGGGTTCCACGGAAATGGCTCAAAATTAGCCAAAATCAGGCTTTATTCGCTTATAACTCGCGATAGAAAACTCAATTGTCGAAAACTCACTTCCATCGTGTAGAGCGTGGTCGAATTGACCTAGAAACATGTTCAAATTGCAGAAAAGTTTTTTTAATGGAACCCATTTAATGGCACATGCCAGTTTTAGGGTCCCAAATACCGTAATTTTCAGTCGTCTGCAGGGCACGAGCCTGGAAACGTTTTTTCGCTAAATTCTATTACATCCTAGTTGCAAACCACCAACTGGACCCAACTAGCATGAATTTTCGACTCCAAGTCTTTCGTGGCACCTGTGGTACACTGGTCACGGGTTCCACGGAAATGGCTCAAAATTAGCCAAAATCAGGCTTTATTCGCTTATATCTCGCGATAGAAAACTCGGATCGTCAAAAACTCACTTCCATCGTGTAGAGCGTGGTCGAATTGACCTAGAAACATGTTCAAATTGCCGAAAAGTTTTTTTAATGGAACCCATTTAATGGCACATGCCAGTTTTAGGGTCTCAAATACCGTAATTTTCAGTCGTCTGCAGGGCACGAGCCTGGAAACGTTTTTTCGCTAAATTCTATTACATCCTAGTTGCAAACCACCAACTGAACCCAACTAGCATGAATTTTCGACCCCAAGTCTTTCGTGGCACCTGTGGTACACTGGTCACGGGTTCCACGGAAATGGCTCAAAATTAGCCAAAATCAGGCTTTATTCGCTTATAACTCGCGATAGAAAACTCGGATCGTCAAAAACTCACTTCCATCGTGTAGAGCGTGGTCGAATTGACCTAGAAACATGTTCAAATTGCCGAAAAGTTTTTTTAATGGAACCCATTTAATGGCACATGCCAGTTTTAGGGTCTCAAATACCGTAATTTTCAGTCGTCTGCAGGGCACGAGCCTGGAAACGTTTTTTCGCTAAATTCTATTACATCCTAGTTGCAAACCACCAACTGAACCCAACTAGCATGAATTTTCGACCCCAAGTCTTTCGTGGCACATGTGGTACACTGGTCACGGGTTCCACGGAAATGGCTCAAAATTAGCCAAAATCAGGCTTTATTCGCTTATAACTCGCGATAGAAAACTCGGATCGTCAAAAACTCACTTCCATCGTGTAGAGCGTGGTCGAATTGACCTAGAAACATGTTCAAATTGCCGAAAAGTTTTTTTAATGGAACCCATTTAATGGCACATGCCAGTTTTAGGGTCCCAAATACCGTAATTTTCAGTCGTCTGCAGGGCACGAGCCTGGAAACGTTTTTTCGCTAAATTCTATTACATCCTAGTTGCAAACCACCAACTGGACCCAACTAGCATGAATTTTCGACCCCAAGTCTTTCGTGGCACCTGTGGTACACTGGTCACGGGTTCCACGGAAATGGCTCAAAATTAGCCAAAATCAGGCTTTATTCGCTTATAACTCGCGATAGAAAACTCGGATCGTCAAAAACTCACTTCCATCGTGTAGAGCGTGGTCGAATTGACCTAGAAACATGTTCAAATTGCCGAAAAGTTTTTTTTAATGGAACCCATTTAATGGCACATGCCAGTTTTAGGGTCCCAAATACCGTAATTTTCAGTCGTCTGCAGGGCACGAGCCTGGAAACGTTTTTTCGCTAAATTCTATTACATCCTAGTTGCAAACCACCAACTGGACCCAACTAGCATGAATTTTCGACCCCAAGTCTTTCGTGGCACCTGTGGTACACTGGTCACGGGTTCCACGGAAATGGCTCAAAATTAGCCAAAATCAGGCTTTATTCGCTTATAACTCGCGATAGAAAACTCGGATCGTCAAAAACTCACTTCCATCGTGTAGAGCGTGGTCGAATTGACCTAGAAACATGTTCAAATTGCCGAAAAGTTTTTTTAATGGAACCCATTTAATGGCACATGCCAGTTTTAGGGTCCCAAATACCGTAATTTTCAGTCGTCTGCAGGGCACGAGCCTGGAAACGTTTTTTCGCTAAATTCTATTACATCCTAGTTGCAAACCACCAACTGGACCCAACTAGCATGAATTTTCGACCCCAAGTCTTTCGTGGCACCTGTGGTACACTGGTCACGGGTTCCACGGAAATGGCTCAAAATTAGCCAAAATCAGGCTTTATTCGCTTATAACTCGCGATAGAAAACTCGGATCGTCAAAAACTCACTTCCATCGTGTAGAGCGTGGTCGAATTGACCTAGAAACATGTTCAAATTGCCGAAAAGTTTTTTTAATGGAACCCATTTAATGGCACATGCCAGTTTTAGAGTCTCAAATACCGTAATTTTCAGTCGTCTGCAGGGCACGAGCCTGGAAACGTTTTTTCGCTAAATTCTATTACATCCTAGTTGCAAACCACCAACTGAACCCAACTAGCATGAATTTTCGACCCCAAGTCTTTCGTGGCACCTGTGGTACACTGGTCACGGGTTCCACGGAAATGGCTCAAAATTAGCCAAAATCAGGCTTTATTCGCTTATAACTCGCGATAGAAAACTCGGATCGTCAAAAACTCACTTCCATCGTGTAGAGCGTGGTCGAATTGACCTAGAAACATGTTCAAATTGCCGAAAAGTTTTTTTAATGGAACCCATTTAATGGCACATGCCAGTTTTAGGGTCCCAAATACCGTAATTTTCAGTCGTCTGCAGGGCACGAGCCTGGAAACGTTTTTTCGCTAAATTCTATTACATCCTAGTTGCAAACCACCAACTGGACCCAACTAGCATGAATTTTCGACCCCAAGTCTTTCGTGGCACCTGTGGTACACTGGTCACGGGTTCCACGGAAATGGCTCAAAATTAGCCAAAATCAGGCTTTATTCGCTTATAACTCGCGATAGAAAACTCGGATCGTCAAAAACTCACTTCCATCGTGTAGAGCGTGGTCGAATTGACCTAGAAACGTGTTCATATTGCCGAAAAGTTTTTTAATGGAATCCATTTAATGGCACATGCCAGTTTTAGGGTCCCAAATACCGTAATTTTCAGTCGTCTGCAGGGCACGAGCCTGGAAACGTTTTTTCGCTAAATTCTATTACATCCTAGTTGCAAACCACCAACTGGACCCAACTAGCATGAATTTTCGACCCCAAGTCTTTCGTGGCACCTGTGGTACACTGGTCACGGGTTCCACGGAAATGGCTCAAAATTAGCCAAAATCAGGCTTTATTCGCTTATAACTCGCGATAGAAAACTCGGATCGTCAAAAACTCACTTCCATCGTGTAGAGCGTGGTCGAATTGACCTAGAAACATGTTCAAATTGCCGAAAAGTTTTTTTAATGGAACCCATTTAATGGCACATGCCAGTTTTAGAGTCTCAAATACCGTAATTTTCAGTCGTCTGCAGGGCACGAGCCTGGAAACGTTTTTTCGCTAAATTCTATTACATCCTAGTTGCAAACCACCAACTGAACCCAACTAGCATGAATTTTCGACCCCAAGTCTTTCGTGGCACCTGTGGTACACTGGTCACGGGTTCCACGGAAATGGCTCAAAATTAGCCAAAATCAGGCTTTATTCGCTTATAACTCGCGATAGAAAACTCGGATCGTCAAAAACTCACTTCCATCGTGTAGAGCGTGGTCGAATTGACCTAGAAACATGTTCAAATTGCCGAAAAGTTTTTTTAATGGAACCCATTTAATGGCACATGCCAGTTTTAGGGTCCCAAATACCGTAATTTTCAGTCGTCTGCAGGGCACGAGCCTGGAAACGTTTTTTCGCTAAATTCTATTACATCCTAGTTGCAAACCACCAACTGGACCCAACTAGCATGAATTTTCGACCCCAAGTCTTTCGTGGCACCTGTGGTACACTGGTCACGGGTTCCACGGAAATGGCTCAAAATTAGCCAAAATCAGGCTTTATTCGCTTATAACTCGCGATAGAAAACTCGGATCGTCAAAAACTCACTTCCATCGTGTAGAGCGTGGTCGAATTGACCTAGAAACATGTTCAAATTGCCGAAAAGTTTTTTTAATGGAACCCATTTAATGGCACATGCCAGTTTTAGGGTCCCAAATACCGTAATTTTCAGTCGTCTGCAGGGCACGAGCCTGGAAACGTTTTTTCGCTAAATTCTATTACATCCTAGTTGCAAACCACCAACTGGACCCAACTAGCATGAATTTTCGACCCCAAGTCTTTCGTGGCACCTGTGGTACACTGGTCACGGGTTCCACGGAAATGGCTCAAAATTAGCCAAAATCAGGCTTTATTCGCTTATAACTCGTGATAGAAAACTCGGATCGTCAAAAACTCACTTCCATCGTGTAGAGCGTGGTCGAATTGACCTAGAAACATGTTAAAATTGCCGAAAAGTTTTTTTAATGGAACCCATTTAATGGCACATGCCAGTTTTAGGGTCCCAAATACCGTAATTTTCAGTCGTCTGCAGGGCACGAGCCTGGAAACGTTTTTTCGCTAAATTCTATTACATCCTAGTTGCAAACCACCAACTGGACCCAACTAGCATGAATTTTCGACCCCAAGTCTTTCGTGGCACCTGTGGTACACTGGTCACGGGTTCCACGGAAATGGCTCAAAATTAGCCAAAATCAGGCTTTATTCGCTTATAACTCGCGATAGAAAACTCGGATCGTCAAAAACTCACTTCCATCGTGTAGAGCGTGGTCGAATTGACCTAGAAACATGTTCAAATTGCCGAAAAGTTTTTTTAATGGAACCCATTTAATGGCACATGCCAGTTTTAGGGTCTCAAATACCGTAATTTTCAGTCGTCTGCAGGGCACGAGCCTGGAAACGTTTTTTCGCTAAATTCTACTACATCCTAGTTGCAAACCACCAACTGAACCCAACTAGCATGAATTTTCGACCCCAAGTCTTTCGTGGCACCTGTGGTACACTGGTCACGGGTTCCACGGAAATGGCTCAAAATTAGCCAAAATCAGGCTTTATTCGCTTATAACTCGCGATAGAAAACTCGGATCGTCAAAAACTCACTTCCATCGTGTAGAGCGTGGTCGAATTGACCTAGAAACATGTTCAAATTGCCGAAAAGTTTTTTTTAATGGAACCCATTTAATGGCACATGCCAGTTTTAGGGTCCCAAATACCGTAATTTTCAGTCGTCTGCAGGGCACGAGCCTGGAAACGTTTTTTCGCTAAATTCTATTACATCCTAGTTGCAAACCACCAACTGGACCCAACTAGCATGAATTTTCGACCCCAAGTCTTTCGTGGCACCTGTGGTACACTGGTCACGGGTTCCACGGAAATGGCTCAAAATTAGCCAAAATCAGGCTTTATTCGCTTATAACTCGCGATAGAAAACTCGGATCGTCAAAAACTCACTTCCATCGTGTAGAGCGTGGTCGAATTGACCTAGAAACATGTTCAAATTGCCGAAAAGTTTTTTTAATGGAACCCATTTAATGGCACATGCCAGTTTTAGGGTCTCAAATACCGTAATTTTCAGTCGTCTGCAGGGCACGAGCCTGGAAACGTTTTTTCGCTAAATTCTATTACATCCTAGTTGCAAACCACCAACTGAACCCAACTAGCATGAATTTTCGACCCCAAGTCTTTCGTGGCACCTGTGGTACACTGGTCACGGGTTCCACGGAAATGGCTCAAAATTAGCCAAAATCAGGCTTTATTCGCTTATAACTCGCGATAGAAAACTCGGATCGTCAAAAACTCACTTCCATCGTGTAGAGCGTGGTCGAATTGACCTAGAAACATGTTCAAATTGCCGAAAAGTTTTTTTAATGGAACCCATTTAATGGCACATGCCAGTTTTAGGGTCCCAAATACCGTAATTTTCAGTCGTCTGCAGGGCACGAGCCTGGAAACGTTTTTTCGCTAAATTCTATTACATCCTAGTTGCAAACCACCAACTGGACCCAACTAGCATGAATTTTCGACCCCAAGTCTTTCGTGGCACCTGTGGTACACTGGTCACGGGTTCCACGGAAATGGCTCAAAATTAGCCAAAATCAGGCTTTATTCGCTTATAACTCGCGATAGAAAACTCGGATCGTCGAAAACTCACTTCCATCGTGTAGAGCGTGGTCGAATTGACCTAGAAACATGTTCAAATTGCCGAAAAGTTTTTTTAATGGAACCCATTTAATGGCACATGCCAGTTTTAGGGTCCCAAATACCGTAATTTTCAGTCGTCTGCAGGGCACGAGCCTGGAAACGTTTTTTCGCTAAATTCTATTACATCCTAGTTGCAAACCACCAACTGGACCCAACTAGCATGAATTTTCGACCCCAAGTCTTTCGTGGCACCTGTGGTACACTGGTCACGGGTTCCACGGAAATGGCTCAAAATTAGCCAAAATCAGGCTTTATTCGCTTATAACTCGCGATAGAAAACTCGGATCGTCGAAAACTCACTTCCATCGTGTAGAGCGTGGTCGAATTGACCTAGAAACATGTTCAAATTGCCGAAAAGTTTTTTTAATGGAACCCATTTAATGGCACATGCCAGTTTTAGGGTCCCAAATACCGTAATTTTCAGTCGTCTGCAGGGCACGAGCCTGGAAACGTTTTTTCGCTAAATTCTATTACATCCTAGTTGCAAACCACCAACTGAACCCAACTAGCATGAATTTTCGACCCCAAGTCTTTCGTGGCACCTGTGGTACACTGGTCACGGGTTCCACGGAAATGGCTCAAAATTAGCCAAAATCAGGCTTTATTCGCTTATAACTCGCGATAGAAAACTCGGATCGTCAAAAACTCACTTCCATCGTGTAGAGCGTGGTCGAATTGACCTAGAAACATGTTCAAATTGCCGAAAAGTTTTTTTAATGGAACCCATTTAATGGCACATGCCAGTTTTAGGGTCCCAAATACCGTAATTTTCAGTCGTCTGCAGGGCACGAGCCTGGAAACGTTTTTTCGCTAAATTCTATTACATCCTAGTTGCAAACCACCAACTGGACCCAACTAGCATGAATTTTCGACCCCAAGTCTTTCGTGGCACCTGTGGTACACTGGTCACGGGTTCCACGGAAATGGCTCAAAATTAGCCAAAATCAGGCTTTATTCGCTTATAACTCGCGATAGAAAACTCGGATCGTCAAAAACTCACTTCCATCGTGTAGAGCGTGGTCGAATTGACCTAGAAACATGTTCAAATTGCCGAAAAGTTTTTTTAATGGAACCCATTTAATGGCACATGCCAGTTTTAGGGTCCCAAATACCGTAATTTTCAGTCGTCTGCAGGGCACGAGCCTGGAAACGTTTTTTCGCTAAATTCTATTACATCCTAGTTGCAAACCACCAACTGGACCCAACTAGCATGAATTTTCGACCCCAAGTCTTTCGTGGCACCTGTGGTACACTGGTCACGGGTTCCACGGAAATGGCTCAAAATTAGCCAAAATCAGGCTTTATTCGCTTATAACTCGCGATAGAAAACTCGGATCGTCAAAAACTCACTTCCATCGTGTAGAGCGTGGTCGAATTGACCTAGAAACATGTTCAAATTGCCGAAAAGTTTTTTTAATGGAACCCATTTAATGGCACATGCCAGTTTTAGGGTCTCAAATACCGTAATTTTCAGTCGTCTGCAGGGCACGAGCCTGGAAACGTTTTTTCGCTAAATTCTATTACATCCTAGTTGCAAACCACCAACTGAACCCAACTAGCATGAATTTTCGACCCCAAGTCTTTCGTGGCACCTGTGGTACACTGGTCACGGGTTCCACGGAAATGGCTCAAAATTAGCCAAAATCAGGCTTTATTCGCTTATAACTCGCGATAGAAAACTCGGATCGTCAAAAACTCACTTCCATCGTGTAGAGCGTGGTCGAATTGACCTAGAAACATGTTCAAATTGCCGAAAAGTTTTTTTAATGGAACCCATTTAATGGCACATGCCAGTTTTAGGGTCCCAAATACCGTAATTTTCAGCCGTCTGCAGGGCACGAGCCTGGAAACGTTTTTTCGCTAAATTCTATTACATCCTAGTTGCAAACCACCAACTGGACCCAACTAGCATGAATTTTCGACCCCAAGTCTTTCGTGGCACCTGTGGTACACTGGTCACGGGTTCCACGGAAATGGCTCAAAATTAGCCAAAATCAGGCTTTATTCGCTTATAACTCGCGATAGAAAACTCGGATCGTCAAAAACTCACTTCCATCGTGTAGAGCGTGGTCGAATTGACCTAGAAACATGTTCAAATTGCCGAAAAGTTTTTTCAATGGAACCCATTTAATGGCACATGCCAGTCTTAGGGTCCCAAATACCGTAATTTTCAGTCGTCTGCAGGGCACGAGCCTGGAAACGTTTTTTCGCTAAATTCTATTACATCCTAGTTGCAAACCACCAACTGGACCCAACTAGCATGAATTTTCGACCCCAAGTCTTTCGTGGCACCTGTGGTACACTGGTCACGGGTTCCACGGAAATGGCTCAAAATTAGCCAAAATCAGGCTTTATTCGCTTATAACTCGCGATAGAAAACTCGGATCGTCAAAAACTCACTTCCATCGTGTAGAGCGTGGTCGAATTGACCTAGAAACATGTTCAAATTGCCGAAAAGTTTTTTTAATGGAACCCATTTAATGGCACATGCCAGTTTTAGGGTCTCAAATACCGTAATTTTCAGTCGTCTGCAGGGCACGAGCCTGGAAACGTTTTTTCGCTAAATTCTATTACATCCTAGTTGCAAACCACCAACTGAACCCAACTAGCATGAATTTTCGACCCCAAGTCTTTCGTGGCACCTGTGGTACACTGGTCACGGGTTCCACGGAAATGGCTCAAAATTAGCCAAAATCAGGCTTTATTCGCTTATAACTCGCGATAGAAAACTCGGATCGTCGAAAACTCACTTCCATCGTGTAGAGCGTGGTCGAATTGACCTAGAAACATGTTCAAATTGCCGAAAAGTTTTTTTAATGGAACCCATTTAATGGCACATGCCAGTTTTAGGGTCCCAAATACCGTAATTTTCAGTCGTCTGCAGGGCACGAGCCTGGAAACGTTTTTTCGCTAAATTCTATTACATCCTAGTTGCAAACCACCAACTGGACCCAACTAGCATGAATTTTCGACCCCAAGTCTTTCGTGGCACCTGTGGTACACTGGTCACGGGTTCCACGGAAATGGCTCAAAATTAGCCAAAATCAGGCTTTATTCGCTTATAACTCGCGATAGAAAACTCGGATCGTCAAAAACTCACTTCCATCGTGTAGAGCGTGGTCGAATTGACCTAGAAACATGTTCAAATTGCCGAAAAGTTTTTTTAATGGAACCCATTTAATGGCACATGCCAGTTTTAGGGTCTCAAATACCGTAATTTTCAGTCGTCTGCAGGGCACGAGCCTGGAAACGTTTTTTCGCTAAATTCTATTACATCCCAGTTGCAAACCACCAACTGGACCCAACTAGCATGAATTTTCGACCCCAAGTCTTTCGTGGCACCTGTGGTACACTGGTCACGGGTTCCACGGAAATGGCTCAAAATTAGCCAAAATCAGGCTTTATTCGCTTATAACTCGCGATAGAAAACTCGGATCGTCGAAAACTCACTCCCATCGTGTAGAGCGTATTCGAATTGACCAAGAAACATGTTCAAATTGCCGAAAAGTTTTTTTAATGAAACCCATTTAATGGCACATGCCAGTTTTAGGGTCCCAAATACCGTAATTTTCAGTCGTCTGCAGGGCACGAGCCTGGAAACGTTTTTTCGCTAAATTCTATTACATCCTAGTTGCAAACCACCAACTGGACCCAACTAGCATAAATTTTCGACCCCAAGTCTTTCGTGGCACCTGTGGTACACTGGTCACGGGTTCCACGGAAATGGCTCAAAATTAGCCAAAATCAGGCTTTATTCGCTTATAACTCGCGATAGAAAAACTCGGATCGTCGAAAACTCACTTCCATCGTGTAGAGCGTGGTCGAATTGACCTAGAAACATGTTCAAATTGCCGAAAAGTTTTTTTAATGGAACCCATTTAATGGCACATGCCAGTTTTAGGGTCCCAAATACCGTAATTTTCAGTCGTCTGCAGGGCACGAGCCTGGAAACGTTTTTTCGCTAAATTATATTACATCCTAGTTGCAAACCACCAACTGAACCCAACTAGCATGAATTTTCGACCCCAAGTCTTTCGTGGCACCTGTGGTACACTGGTCATGGGTTCCACGGAAATGGCTCAAAATTAGCCAAAATCAGGCTTTATTCGCTTATAACTCGCGATAGAAAACTCGGATCGTCGAAAACTCACTTCCATCGTGTAGAGCGTGATCAATTTGACCTAGAAACATGTTCAAATTGCCGAAAAGTTTTTTTAATGGAACCCATTTAATGGCACATGCCAGTTTTAGGGTCCCAAATACCGTAATTTTCAGTCGTCTGCAGGGCACGAGCCTGGAAACGTTTTTTCGCTAAATTCTATTACATCCTAGTTGCAAACCACCAACTGAACCCAACTAGCATGAATTTTCGACCCCAAGTCTTTCGTGGCACCTGTGGTACACTGGTCACGGGTTCCACGGAAATGGCTCAAAATTAGCCAAAATCAGGCTTTATTCGCTTATAACTCGCGATAGAAAACTCGGATCGTCGAAAACTCACTTCCATCGTGTAGAGCGTGGTCGAATTGACCTAGAAACACGTTCAAATTGCCGAAAAGTTTTTTTAATGGAACCCATTTAATGGCACATGCCAGTTTTAGGGTCCCAAATACCGTAATTTTCAGTCGTCTGTAGAGCACGAGCCTGGAAACGTTTTTTCGCTAAATTCTATTACATCCCAGTTGCAAACCACCAACTGGACCCAACTAGCATGAGTTTTCGACCCCAAGTCGTTCGTGGCACCTGTGGTACACTGGTCACGGGTTCCACGGAAATGGCTCAAAATTAGCCAAAAATAGGCTTTATCCGCTTATAACTCGCGATAGAAAAGTCGGATTGTCGAAAACTTAATTCCATCGTGTAGAGCGTGGTCGAGTTGACCTAGAAACATGTTCAAATTGCCGAAAAGTTTTTTTAATGGAACCCATTTAATGGCACATGCCAGTTTTAGGGTCCCAAATACCGTAATTTTCAGTCGTCTGCAGGGCACGAGCCTGGAAACGTTTTTTCGCTAAATTCTATTACATCCTAGTTGCAAACCACCAACTGGACCCAACTAGCATGAATTTTCGACCCCAAGTCTTTCGTGGCACCTGTGGTACACTGGTCACGGGTTCCACGGAAATGGCTCAAAATTAGCCAAAATCAGGCTTTATTCGCTTATAACTCGCGATAGAAAACTCGGATCGTCAAAAACTCACTTCCATCGTGTAGAGCGTGGTCGAATTGACCTAGAAACATGTTCAAATTGCCGAAAAGTTTTTTTAATGGAACCCATTTAATGGCACATGCCAGTTTTAGGGTCCCAAATACCGTAATTTTCAGTCGTCTGCAGGGCACGAGCCTGGAAACGTTTTTTCGCTAAATTCTATTACATCCTAGTTGCAAACCACCAACTGGACCCAACTAGCATGAATTTTCGACCCCAAGTCTTTCGTGGCACCTGTGGTACACTGGTCACGGGTTCCACGGAAATGGCTCAAAATTAGCCAAAATCAGGCTTTATTCGCTTATAACTCGCGATAGAAAACTCGGATCGTCAAAAACTCACTTCCATCGTGTAGAGCGTGGTCGAATTGACCTAGAAACATGTTCAAATTGCCGAAAAGTTTTTTTAATGGAACCCATTTAATGGCACATGCCAGTTTTAGGGTCTCAAATACCGTAATTTTCAGTCGTCTGCAGGGCACGAGCCTGGAAACGTTTTTTTCGCTAAATTCTATTACATCCTAGTTGCAAACCACCAACTGAACCCAACTAGCATGAATTTTCGACCCCAAGTCTTTCGTGGCACCTGTGGTACACTGGTCACGGGTTCCACGGAAATGGCTCAAAATTAGCCAAAATCAGGCTTTATTCGCTTATAACTCGCGATAGAAAACTCGGATCGTCAAAAACTCACTTCCATCGTGTAGAGCGTGGTCGAATTGACCTAGAAACATGTTCAAATTGCCGAAAAGTTTTTTTAATGGAACCCATTTAATGGCACATGCCAGTTTTAGGGTCCCCAATACCGTAATTTTCAGTCGTCTGCAGGGCACGAGCCTGGAAACGTTTTTTCGCCTAAATTCTATTACATCCTAGTTGCAAACCACCAACTGGACCCAACTAGCATGAATTTTCGACCCAAGTCTTTCGTGGCACCTGTGGTACACTGGTCACGGGTTCCACGGAAATGGCTCAAAATTAGCCAAAATCAGGCTTTATTCGCTTATAACTCGCGATAGAAAACTCGGATCGTCAAAAACTCACTTCCATCGTGTAGAGCGTGGTCGAATTGGACCTAGAAACATGTTCAAATTGCCGAAAAGTTTTTTTAATGGAACCCATTTAATGGCACATGCCAGTTTTAGGGTCTCAAATACCGTAATTTTCAGTCGTCTGCAGGGCACGAGCCTGGGAAACGTTTTTTCGCTAAATTCTATTACATCCTAGTTGCAAACCACCAACTGAACCCAACTAGCATGAATTTTCGACCCCAAGTCTTTCGTGGCACCTGTGGTACACTGGTCACGGGTTCCACGGAAATGGCTCAAAATTAGCCAAAATCAGGCTTTATTCGCTTATAACTCGCGATAGAAAACTCGGATCGTCAAAAACTCACTTCCATCGTGTAGAGCGTGGTCGAATTGACCTAGAAACATGTTCAAATTGCCGAAAAGTTTTTTTAATGGAACCCATTTAATGGCACATGCCAGTTTTAGGGTCCCAAATACCGTAATTTTCAGTCGTCTGCAGGGCACGAGCCTGGAAACGTTTTTTCGCTAATTCTATTACATCCTAGTTGCAAACCACCACTGGACCCAACTAGCATGAATTTTCGACCCCAAGTCTTTCGTGGCACCTGTGGTACACTGGTCACGGGTTCCACGGAAATGGCTCAAAATTAGCCAAATCAGGCTTTATTCGCTTATAACTCGCGATAGAAAACTCGGATTGTCAAAAACTCACTTCCATCGTGTAGAGCGTGGTCGAATTGACCTAGAAACATGTTCAATTTGCCGAAAAGTTTTTTTAATGGAACCCATTTAATGGCACATGCCAGTTTTAGGGTCTCAAATACCGTAATTTTCAGTCGTCTGCAGGACACGAGCCTGGAAACGTTTTTTCGCTAAATTCTATTACATCCTAGTTGCAAACCACCAACTGAACCCAACTAGCATGAATTTTCGACCCCAAGTCTTTCGTGGCACCTGTGGTACACTGGTCACGGGTTCCACGGAAATGGCTCAAAATTAGCCAAAATCAGGCTTTATTCGCTTATAACTCGCGATAGAAAACTCGGATCGTCAAAAACTCACTTCCATCGTGTAGAGCGTGGTCGAATTGACCTAGAAACATGTTCAAATTGCCGAAAAGTTTTTTTAATGGAACCCATTTAATGGCACATGCCAGTTTTAGGGTCCCAAATACCGTAGTTTTCAGTCGTCTGCAGGGCACGAGCCTGGAAACGTTTTTTCGCTAAATTCTATTACATCCTAGTTGCAAACCACCAAGTGGACCCAACTAGCATGAATTTTCGACCCCAAGTCTTTCGTGGCACCTGTGGTACACTGGTCACGGGTTCCACGGAAATGGCTCCAAAATTAGCCAAAATCAGGCTTTATTCGCTTATAACTCGCGATAGAAAACTAGGATCGTCAAAAACTCACTTCCATCGTGTAGAGCATGGTCGAATTGACCTAGAAACATGTTCAAATTGCCGAAAAGTTTTTTTAATGGAACCCATTTAATGGCACATGCCAGTTTTAGGGTCTCAAATACCGTAATTTTCAGTCGTCTGCAGGGCACGAGCCTGGAAACGTTTTTTCGCTAAATTCTATTACATCCTAGTTGCAAACCACCAACTGAACCCAACTAGCATGAATTTCGACCCCATGTCTTTCGTGGCACCTGTGGTACACTGATCACGGGTTCCACGGAAATGGCTCAAAATTAGCCAAAATCAGGCTTTATTCCGCTTATAACTCGCGATAGAAAACTCGGATCGTCAAAAACTCACTTCCATCGTGTAGAGCGTGGTCGAATTGACCTAGAAACATGTTCAAATTGCCGAAAAGTTTTTTTAATGGAACCCATTTAATGGCACATGCCAGTTTTAGGGTCCCAAATACCGTAATTTTCAGTCGTCTGCAGGGCACGAGCCTGGAAACGTTTTTTCGCTAAATTCTATTACATCCTAGTTGCAAACCACCAACTGGACCCAACTAGCATGAATTTTCGACCCCAAGTCTTTCGTGGCACCTGTGGTACACTGGTCACGGGTTTCCACGGAAATGGCTCAAAATTAGCCAAAATCAGGCTTTATTCGCTTATAACTCGCGATAGAAACTCGGATCGTCAAAAACTCACTTCCATCGTGTAGAGCGTGGTCGAATTGACCTAGAAACATGTTCAAATTGCCGAAAAGTTTTTTTAATGGAACCCATTTAATGGCACATGCCAGTTTTAGGGTCCCAAATACCGTAATTTTCAGTCGTCTGCAGGGCACGAGCCTGGAAACGTTTTTTCGCTAAATTCTATTACATCCTAGTTGCAAACCACCAACTGGACCCAACTAGCATGAATTTTCGACCCCAAGTCTTTCGTGGCACCTGTGGTACACTGGTCACGGGTTCCACGGAAATGGCTCAAAATTAGCCAAAATCAGGCTTTATTCGCTTATAACTCGCGATAGAAAACTCGGATCGTCAAAAACTCACTTCCATCGTGTAGAGCGTGGTCGACTTGACCTAGAAACATGTTCAAATTGCCGAAAAGTTTTTTTAATGGAACCCATTTAATGGCACATGCCAGTTTTAGGGTCCCAAATACCGTAATTTTCAGTCGTCTGCAGGGCACGAGCCTGGAAACGTTTTTTCGCTAAATTCTATTATATCCTAGTTGCAAACCACCAACTGGACCCAACTAGCATGAATTTTCGACCCCAAGTCTTTCGTGGCACCTGTGGTACACTGGTCACGGGTTCCACGGAAATGGCTCAACATTAGCCAAAATCAGGCTTTATTCGCTTATAACTCGCGATAGAAAACTCGGATCGTCAAAAACTCACTTCATCGTGTAGAGCGTGGTCGAATTGACCTAGAAACATGTTCAAATTGCCGAAAAGTTTTTTTAATGGAACCCATTTAATGGCACATGCCAGTTTTAGGGTCTCAAATACCGTAATTTTCAGTCGTCTGCAGGGCACGAGCCTGGAAACGTTTTTTCGCTAAATTCTATTACATCCTAGTTGCAAACCACCAACTGAACCCAACTAGCATGAATTTTCGACCCCAAGTCTTTCGTGGCACCTGTGGTACACTGGTCACGGGTTCCACGGAAATGGCTCAAAATTAGCCAAAATCAGGCTTTATTCGCTTATAACTCGCGATAGAAAACTCGGATCGTCAAAAACTCACTTCCATCGTGTAGAGCGTGGTCGAATTGACCTAGAAACATGTTCAAATTGCCGAAAAGTTTTTTTAATGGAACCCATTTAATGGCACATGCCAGTTTTAGGGTCCCAAATACCGTAATTTTCAGTCGTCTGCAGGGCACGAGCCTGGAAACGTTTTTTCGCTAAATTCTATTACATCCTAGTTGCAAACCACCAACTGGACCCAACTAGCATGAATTTTCGACCCAAGTCTTTCGTGGCACCTGTGGTACACTGGTCACGGGTTCCACGGAAATGGGCTCAAAATTAGCCAAAATCAGGCTTTATTCGCTTATAACTCGCGATAGAAAACTCGGATCGTCAAAAAACTCACTTCCATCGTGTAGAGCGTGGTCGAATTGACCTAGAAAACATGTTCAAATTGCCGAAAAGTTTTTTTAATGGAACCCATTTAATGGCACATGCCAGTTTTAGGGGTCCCAAATACCGTAATTTTCAGTCGTCTGCAGGGCACGAGCCTGGAAACGTTTTTTTCGCTAAATTCTATTACATCCTAGTTGCAAACCACCAACTGGACCCAACTAGCATGAATTTTCGACCCCAAGTCTTTCGTGGCACCTGTGGTACACTGGTCACGGGTTCCACGGAAATGGCTCAAAATTAGCCAAAATCAGGCTTTATTCGCTTATAACTCGCGATAGAAAACTCGGATCGTCAAAAACTCACTTCCATCGTGTAGAGCGTGGTCGAATTGACCTAGAAACATGTTCAAATTGCCGAAAAGTTTTTTTAATGGAACCCATTTAATGGCACATGCCAGTTTTAGGGTCCCAAATACCGTAATTTTCAGTCGTCTGCAGGGCACGAGCCTGGAAACGTTTTTTCGCTAAATTCTATTACATCCTAGTTGCAAACCACCAACTGGACCCAACTAGCATGAATTTTCGACCCCAAGTCTTTCGTGGCACCTGTGGTACACTGGTCACGGGTTCCACGGAAATGGCTCAAAATTAGCCAAAATCAGGCTTTATTCGCTTATAACTCGCGATAGAAAACTCGGATCGTCAAAAACTCACTTCCATCGTGTAGAGCGTGGTCGAATTGACCTAGAAACATGTTCAAATTGCCGAAAAGTTTTTTTAATGGAACCCATTTAATGGCACATGCCAGTTTTAGGGTCCCAAATACCGTAATTTTCAGTCGTCTGCAGGGCACGAGCCTGGAAACGTTTTTTCGCTAAATTCTATTACATCCTAGTTGCAAACCACCAACTGGACCCAGCTAGCATGAATTTTCGACCCCAAGTCTTTCGTGGCACCTGTGGTACACTGGTCACGGGTTCCACGGAAATGGCTCAAAATTAGCCAAAATCAGGCCTTTATTCGCTTATAACTCGCGATAGAAAACTCGGATCGTCAAAAACTCACTTCCATCGTGTAGAGCGTGGTCGAATTGACCTAGAAACATGTTCAAATTGCCGAAAAGTTTTTTTAATGGAACCCATTTAATGGCACATGCCAGTTTTAGGTCCCAAATACCCGTAATTTTCAGTCGTCTGCAGGGCACGAGCCTGGAAACGTTTTTTCGCTAAATTCTATTACATCCTAGTTGCAAACCACCAACTGGACCCAACTAGCATGAATTCTCGACCCCAAGTCTTTCGTGGCACCTGTGGTACACTGGTCACGGGTTCCACGGAAATGGCTCAAAATAGCCAAAATCAGGCTTATTCGCTATAACTCGCGATAGAAAACTCGGATCGTCAAAACTCACTTCCATCGTGTAGAGCGTGGTCGAATTGACCTAGAAACATGTTCAAATTGCCGAAAAGTTTTTTTAATGGAACCCATTTAATGGCACATGCCAGTTCTAGGGTCTCAAATACCGTAATTTTCAGTCGTCTGCAGGGCACGAGCCTGGAAACGTTTTTTCGCTAAATTCTATATACATCCTAGTTGCAAACCACCACTGAACCCAACTAGCATGAATTTTCAACCCCAAGTCTTTCGTGGCACCTGTGGTACACTGGTCACGGGTTCCACGGAAATGGCTCAAAATTAGCCAAAATCAGGCTTTATTCGCTTATAACTCGCGATAGAAAACTCGGATCGTCAAAAACTCACTTCCATCGTGTAGAGCGTGGTCGAATTGACCTAGAGACATGTTCAAATTGCCGAAAAGTTTTTTTAATGGAACCCATTTAATGGCACATTGCCAGTTTTAGGGTCCCAAATACCGTAATTTTCAGTCGTCTGCAGGGCACGAGCCTGGAAACGTTTTTTCGCTAAATTCTATTACATCCTAGTTGCAAACCACCAACTGGACCCAACTAGCATGAATTTTCGACCCCAAGTCTTTCGTGGGCACCTGTGGTACACTGGTCACGGGTTCCACGGAAATGGCTCAAAATTAGCCAAAATCAGGCTTTATTCGCTTATAACTCGCGATAGAAAAATCGGATCGTCAAAAACTCACTTCCATCGTGTAGAGCGTGGTCGAATTGACCTAGAAACATGTTCAAATTGCCGAAAAGTTTTTTTTAATGGAACCCATTTAATGGCACATGCAGTTTTAGGGTCCCAAATACCGTAATTTTCAGTCGTCTGCAGGGCACGAGCCTGGAAACGTTTTTTTCGCTAAATTCTATTACATCCTAGTTGCAAACCACCAACTGGACCCAACTAGCATGAATTTTCGACCCCAAGTCTTTCGTGGCACCTGTGGTACACTGGTCACGGGTTCCACGGAAATGGCTCAAATTAGCCAAAATCAGGCTTTATTCGCTTATAACTCGCGATAGAAAACTCGGATCGTCAAAAAACTCACTTCCATCGTGTGAAGAGCGTGTCGAATTGACCTAGAAACATGTTCAAATTGCCGAAAAGTTTTTTTAATGGAACCCATTTAATGGCACATGCCAGTTTTAGGGTCTCAAATACCGTAATTTTCAAGTCGTCTGCAGGGCACGAGCCTGGAAACGTTTTTCGCTAAATTCTATTACATCCTAGTTGCAAACCACCAACTGAACCCAACTAGCATGAATTTTCGACCCCAAGTCTTTCGGTGGCACCTGTGGTACACTGGTCACGGGTTCCACGGAAATGGCTCAAAATTAGCCAAAATCAGGCTTTATTCGCTTATAACTCGCGATAGAAAACTCGGATCGTCAAAAACTCACTTCCATCGTGTAGAGCGTGGTCGAATTGACCTAGAAACATGTTCAAATTGCCGAAAAGTTTTTTTAATGGAACCCATTTAATGGCACATGCAGTTTTAGGGTCTCAAATACCGTAATTTTCAGTCGTCTGCAGGGCACGAGCCTGGAAACGTTTTTTTCGCTAAATTCTATTACATCCTAGTTGCAAACCACCAACTGGACCCAACTAGCATGAATTTTCGACCCCAAGTCTTTCGTGGCACCTGTGGTACACTGGTCACGGGTTCCACGGAAATGGCTCAAAATTAGCCAAAATCAGGCTTTATTCGCTTATAACTCGCGATAGAAAACTCGGATCGTCAAAAACTCACTTCCATCGTGTAGAGCGTGGTCGAATTGACCTAGAAACATGTTCAAATTGCCGAAAAGTTTTTTTTAATGGAACCCATTTAATGGCACATGCCAGTTTTTAGGGTCTCAAATACCGTAATTTTCAGTCGTCTGCAGGGCACGAGCCTGGAAACGTTTTTTCGCTAAATTCTATTACATCCTAGTTGCAAACCACCAACTGAACCCAACTAGCATGAATTTTCGACCCCAAGTCTTTCGTGGCACCTGTGGTACACTGGTCACGGGTTCCACGGAAATGGCTCAAAATTAGCCAAAATCAGGCTTTATTCGCTTATAACTCGCGATAGAAAACTCGGATCGTCAAAAACTCACTTCCATCGTGTAGAGCGTGGTCGAATTGACCTAGAAACATGTTCAAATTGCCGAAAAGTTTTTTTAATGGAACCCATTTAATGGCACATGCCAGTTTTAGGGTCCCAAATACCGTAATTTTCAGTCGTCTGCAGGGCACGAGCCTGGAAACGTTTTTTCGCTAAATTCTATTACATCCTAGTTGCAAACCCACCAACTGGACCAACTAGCATGAATTTTCGACCCCAAGTCTTTCGTGGCACCTGTGGTACACTGGTCACGGGGTTCCACGGAAATGGCTCAAAATTAGCCAAAATCAGGCTTTATTCGCTTATAACTCGCGATAGAAAACTCGGATCGTCAAAAACTCACTTCCATCGTGTAGAGCGTGGTCGAATTGACCTAGAAACATGTTCAAATTGCCGAAAAGTTTTTTTAATGGAACCCATTTAATGGCACATGCCAGTTTTAGGGTCCCAAATACCGTAATTTTCAGTCGTCTGCAGGGCACGAGCCTGGAAACGTTTTTTTCGCTAAATTCTATTACATCCTAGTTGCAAACCACCAACTGGACCCAACTAGCATGAATTTTCGACCCCAAGGTCTTTCGTGGCACCTGTGGTACACTGGTCACGGGTTCCACGGAAATGGCTCAAAATTAGCCAAAATCAGGCTTTATTCGCTTATAACTCGCGATAGAAAACTCGGATCGTCAAAAACTCACTTCCATCGTGTAGAGCGTGGTCGAATTGACCTAGAAACATGTTCAAATTGCCGAAAAGTTTTTTTAATGGAACCCATTTAATGGCACATGCCAGTTTTAGGGGTCTCAAATACCGTAATTTTCAGTCGTCTGCAGGGCACGAGCCTTGGAAACGTTTTTTCGCTAAATTCTATTACATCCTAGTTGCAAACCACCAACTGAACCCAACTAGCATGAATTTTCGACCCCAAGTCTTTCGTGGCACCTGTGGTACACTGGTCACGGGTTCCACGGAAATGCTCAAAATTAGCCAAAATCAGGCTTTATTCGCTTATAACTCGCGATAGAAAACTCGGATTGTCAAAAACTCACTTCCATCGTGTAGAGCGTGGTCGAATTGACCTAGAAACATGTTCAAATTGCCGAAAAGTTTTTTTAATGGAACCCATTTAATGGCACATGCCATTTTTAGGGTCTCAAATACCGTAATTTTCAGTCGTCTGCAGGGCACGAGCCTGGAAACGTTTTTTCGCTAAATTCTATTACATCCTAGTTGCAAACCACCAACTGAACCCAACTAGCATGAATTTTCGACCCCAAGTCTTTCGTGGCACCTGTGGTACACTGGTCACGGGTTCCACGGAAATGCTCAAAATTAGCCAAAATCAGGCTTTATTCGCTTATAACTCGCGATAGAAAACTCGGATCGTCAAAAACTCACTTCCATCGTGTAGAGCGTGGTCGAATTGACCTAGAAACATGTTCAAATTGCCGAAAAGTTTTTTTAATGGAACCCATTTAATGGCACATGCCAGTTTTAGGGTCCCAAATACCGTAATTTTCAGTCGTCTGCAGGGCACGAGCCTGGAAAACGTTTTTCGCTAAATTCTATTACATCCTAGTTGCAAACCACCAACTGGACCCAACTAGCATGAATTTTCGACCCCAAGTCTTTCGTGGCACCTGTGGTACACTGGTCACGGGTTCCACGGAAATGGCTCAAAATTAGCCAAAATC
>CAXIWR010000489.1:0-16154 GCA_964036265.1 Daptonema setosum | reverse complement strand
ATAGCATAACATCAGAAAAATAGTTTTTTTATGCTTAGACTCGGTAGTTAAGAAGTATTTTTATTGAAATTTATGTATGTTACGTGCTACGATAGTTAGCAGTGCGTCAGCTAAAAAAATACGAAGTTATTTCTGAAAGACTTTAGTACGTGAAACTAGGTCGAAACCAGAGGAGTTGTTTTCAAGTGAAAAGTGCGTCTATTACTGTCCCCCTGAATTTCGCCCGAAATGAGCTAAATCGACGTTAAATTGCCTGAATTTTTTGAATATACAAATATTTCTGCCGGCCCGTCGGTCTAAAATTTGTTTTTGGTGGAATTCGGGAGAATTTCAGAAAAAAAGTTTTTCGTCAAACTATGATGTCATGGAGCATAACATCAGAAAAATATTTTTTTAATGCTTTGACTCGGTAGTTAAGAAGTATTTTTATTGAAATTTATCTATTTTATGTGCTACGATAGTTAACAGTGCGTCAGCTAAAAAAAAATACGAAGTTATTTCTGAAAGACTTTAGTACGTGAAATTAGGTCAAAACTAGAGGAGTTGTTTTCAAGTGAAAAGTGCGTCTATTACTGTCCCCCTGAATTTTGCCCGAAATGAGCTAAATCGACGTTAAATTACCTGAATTTTTGAATATGAAAAAATTTCTGCTGGCCGTTGGTCTAAAATATGTTTTTGGTGGAATTCGGGAAAATTTAAGAAAAAAAGTTTTTCGTCAAACTATGGTGTCATGGAGCATAACATCAGAAAAATATTTTTTAATGCTTTGACTCAGTAGTTAAAAATTAATTTTATTGAAATTTATCTATTTTGTGTGCTACGATAGTTAACAGTGCGTCAGCTAAAAAAAATACGAAGTTATTTCTGAAAGACTTTAGTACGTGAAATTAGGTCAAAACTAGAGGAGTTGTTTTAAAGTGAAAAGTGCGTCTATTACTGTCCCCCTGAATTTTGCCCGAAATGAGCTAAATCGACGTTAAATTACCTGAGTTTTTTGAATATGAAAAAAATTCTGCCGGCCCGTGGATGAATTTATGTTTTTTTTCACAAAAACTTGAAAAATTAAAAAAATTGGGTTCAAAATTTTTTTATCAATTTTTTTAAAATAATATCTAGGATTGAATGTTTTGACTTGTATTGCTACCAAATGTTGACCTATATGCCGGCTATGTAAAGAAACACACCCCATTGAGATAGTCGATTGCATGCGGAAGTTATGGTGTGACAACCTCAACATGCGTAAAATCGACTTTTTGACCAGGGGTAAAAAATGAATTTTGACCATAACTACCGAAAGCGTGATCCAATGATCAAAAAAATTTTATGTGGGTAATTAGGACCTTAGTACCTTCAATTGTGCCAAATATGAGCCCTGGCTTCAAAAATTTTGCGGAAGAGCAAAGTGGGGTGTGGGAACATTGATCGAGTTTCTCAGACAACTGCTCTTACAACAGCTATCAAACTTGCTCGAATACGTCAAATACCAGTGGCAATCTGGTTGCAGCAAGGCTTACGATGCAGACATGTGTTGCGTTGTTGTGACTTGTAACATGTGCACTCCTACAACTGCAATAATCAACTGCTCTCATCTCAAACCCACTGCAGTAATACAATCACTTCTTTTGCATAGCTCAATTTTATTTCTATACAGTTGTAGTAAAAAATTCTGAAGTCAAGTCAGTAATATATTTTTGAAGCTATGTGAGTTTCTATATAATAAATACTCATTAGGGTTGTCATCCGCTACGATCCATCCATCCATACCAGATTGAATGCGATGCCATGCCCAACCAAATGACACTTTGTATAGCTACAATGGCAAACAATAAAGAACCCGACAGCCAACAGCACCATTCCCAATATGCGACTGACTGACTGACTGATGCTGAATGTTTGATTGGCTCAGTTTGTTTCCAAACGGTACACAAAGCCAGACCGACAACTCCATCACCAACATACAAACCACCGGTACCTGACTTTATTTATTTGTAATATAAAATTCCTAAAGTTATTATAAAGGTTGAACAAAAAACTTACAAGTAGAAAAACAAATTAGCATGCACTCATATTGAATGGAAAAGGATAATATAATATATTGCGGCCCGGTACACCCGTTTTTTACACACCAACTCTTTGAATCCTACTTAATTAAAGCAGTGGGCAATACTTGAATAGTAATTGCGCAGCGTTCATTATATACGAATACCTTTTTATCGTTGAATAAAGAAACCGCCGAAACTGAGTATGCGGATGATTTTTTCAAGCTGATCAGAGCTGATAAACGTATAAATTTTTCCTTTCTGAGTTCCAGCAATCTTTGAACCCAATTACGGTTAATTTGTGTTTGTGATAAAAGAGAAAGAAGCGTGGTGAGCTGCCTCGCTTACCATGAAATTACCGAAGGCAGTAGTCGATTGATTTACATACAAATAGCTTGCCATATAAGCACACACTGATTCGTGTTTGTACAGCAGTCGGTAACAACGGTACGGTACATTCTACAACAACGTGATGAATCGTCAGTCACATACATACCACCGTCCACCATCGATACACGATAACATATCACATATTCATAAGTAACGTTGCAAACCCGTCAACAAGCTGTGGGCCAACCAAACCAATAAAACTGCGAAACTGAATTCATGGATGGAATAATGATTCCGCAACTACAAACAAAATTAACTTACAAGTTTCCTGTTTTAGCATTGGCCATCGTCAGTAAATCGACAGCCAACGTCATAATATAAAATAAAATACTTTCTTGTGAATAGCAACAAGTATGGCAGGAAGGGTGGGGTATAAGAACGAGATCAAACGAACTCAATGCAAACCGCAATTGTGTAAACAAACGAACTATGTATGCTGTGTTTGGCTGATAACATTCTCAAGTTAAGCCTCCAGTGTACAACCTAAAACAACCAGCATAGCATGAACAACATACATGAAAAATTCAACTAACACACACACACAGTCAATCAATGAACAAATAGCAACCCACCTTTTTGTCTACGTTAACGGCTTTTCCCTTCTCGCCCTCCTGAGCGAGATCTCCCCGTTTGTAAATGACATGACTGGGGTCTGCATACTGGAAATCCTTGCCCATGGCTTTAACAATAGTCCTCTTCTCAGTGGTGCCCTGAGAGTCGACACCAGCCGGCTTTGGCATCTCAATGTTGTGATCATTAACTTCATCACCATTCAACTGTTGTCCACCTCCCATTGATTCAGGCAGCTTGCCGTCACCTCCAATAGGTGGGCCAAAGCCTCTGATCTCATGTTCTAGTTTAGCGACACGGGCTTTGGGATGGTCAACGTCGGGGTTGACTTGATGATGCTGAGTCTGATCGGGAGGCAATGCAGCCGGATCGCGAACTGAGAATACGAGCAGGGCACATAGCCATGCTGCAGGCACAAGTACTACCAGTCGAATCAGGTAGTAACGCATACGACGAGTCAACATAATGGCACTTGATGATTGGTTATTGCATGTCCACTACTCAACATCAGCACATTGAGTTGGGCATCGCTGCCGTCACGACCGGGTGCCTAAATGAAATAATCCAATTATAACAATCGCATAATCATAAACAAATTAGCTGGCAGACTTGAATCACCATAATTTACATTTAACATTGATTGGATATCGTTCAAAGTAGCACATTGATGATTTTACCATTTTACCTTTTAGTGAATCGACTGTTGAACAAACGATGTCATAAAAACTTTAAATTATCAATCAAGATACTGTTAATCAAATTGAACTAAGAAGAACTTAATAATCAAAACAATATGGAATTGAGCGGACGTGGGATCAAGTGCGGCAATGGAGCGTTATATGAATGTGAGTGATCTGCTAGCAGTCGTGCAGCGTTTGTTGCACGAATCAACCAACACGCACGCAACATACTGCATCACATAAAGTTATTTTATTAACTGAATAATATCATAACAAATCATAAACCGTTTGCATATTGAAAATCAACGGAAATGTTTTCGTAGACATTATTACTTTCTTAACAAAGACATATTATAATTAATTACGTCAAAAAGGTAATTATGGAGGTTGGAAGTAATAATCCGCCCAGCACCTGCGCAACAAATCCAAGATCGCTAGAATTTTCCGGGGGCATGGAATGCAGCGAGCCGACGACTGGATTTGTTGGCTAGGGGGCGGATGTCCTAGAAATGCATAACCCTGAGGCAATATATAACAAGGTGCTGACATGACACAGATCAACTGCGAGTCCAACCCGTTGCTGCGTAACATAACAATCAACAATCGTGTCATCAAACAGTTGTTGTTCATTTTGACAATGCCCGTTCCGTCCATTATCCATTCATTTAGAAGAGCGACAAAAAAGGTTATTTATACATAACACATTAAGTTAATATCAGTTCATAATTGTAAATGTAAAGAAAACTTGATGATATATCATGAGTCATGACAGGTGATTTTCAGGTCAACAATAGACTCATAGTCACTGCTGTCTTTTTATGTCAATTATAGAAAACTGAGAGATACTTTTATTGAAATAAAAAAAAATTGTGAAATGTTCCACAATTGAATACTAGTAAGTAATTCGCGTACAAAAAAGCACAATTAAATGTGTGAAATAATAAGGGTAGCCTAGTTTCCGTAGTAATTGAAATTAACGGAAATGAAGCGGAATGCCACCTCGCTTTTCAATATAACTCGTGCGCGACAACCATATTGAGCTTGAGCTTGGAATTAGGTGCCATCTTACCATAACCGAGAATAATTCTTGTAATTTTTATTAATAATAAAATATGAGGTCAATAAAGCACCATTTTGTGAATGATAACAACCGAAATTTTTTTATATAACTTAGTTTCGTTATATTTCATCAGTCAATTTAGTACGCGGTGAAGTATTGTTCTTCTTATGTGACAGTACATGGAAATCGGGACGGGCGTGACTCTTGAGCTGGATTGATCCTTGCTGAGCATGACAGGTCCAGACTAATGGTGTAGTCATCTACTAATAAGTCACAGTTTATGAATGTAGCAAATCAGATAGTACATATCTCTTTGGTCAAGCAACAGAGCGGCAGCTGGTTAGTGAATAAAACAAGCAACGTCCATGATACAATAAAACAAGTTGAAAACGTGGCCGTAACAGAGCGCGCTTGTTTGCAGACTAAGCACAGGTTGTACTTGAGCGTATATTCACCTATTAACATAACATCATGGTAACCAGAGCACTCATGCACACGGCACGACACACGCTCTCACTGTCCAGCCACAACCAACATCATGTCGCGAAAAACCGCCACGCGTAAAAACTGCAATGTCGAACGACAACCACAGACTTTTTCATATGCCGTCATCAATAAAAGGTTCAGAGTAAAAACTAAATTGAACAGAACATCGGGAATAAGAAACTATGTAGTTCACAGAACTGTGCATAAGATTACATTTTCGGTAAACTTTTTGGAGCAGAACATAAAAGTGCAGAATGAAGACATAACATGGATAAACTAACATTCGGGGTAACATGTATATGCCTCAGGTCAGGTCTCAGTCTTTCTTGAACATCACGTCGGTTCAATTATGATACGATGAAATCTAAATATGATTTGTAAAATAAAACATGATGCGACACCAACAGCCGCAAGATATTTAGTAAGATACTCGATGATAGGACAGCGAAGATTCCAACTTCATGTAACAAGAATCACACCAAATCAACTGTGTAAAATATATTTTCATGGAATTTATTCAACAATTTTAGACAGTAAGATTGACACATGTAAATGATAATAACACCATAAAAAGAAATGTTTCCCGTGACGTGTTTCAAGTAAAACATGTGTTAGTGAACAACAGAAACATTGATGGAGCGGGATGGATGCTGATTTTTTCAAAATGGCTCCATCACAACCACTGATAAATTGCAATATAAAAAATATACAGAGACGGATAGATTCCTACTAAACAATAGAATTATCATGAATCCTTTGCGTCATCGTCATCGGAATCAGCCAGTTCACCTGTCTCCAACACTTCATCCTTCTTCTCTTTCTCATCACCCGACTTGGTGCTTTCAGGGTTGACGGGTGTGTCACCTTCAGATTGAGTCAACGGCTGTTGGAACAGTTTCAGTGCATCAGTGGTGATTGTGGATGAACCTTCGACAACGTTATTATCAGATTTAGACTCTTCTTCAGATGCTTTATCACCAGCAGGTTTATCATCTTTGGCCAGCAAATTGGATATGTTGAATGGTTGTAGGGTAGCCGAAGTTGTGGTTGGTGGTGCATTCGGACCATCGAACGGACGATCAGCGGATGGTCGTGACACCACAGGCCCGGCAAACGGCACGTCCGAATCAGCATCCTTGGGCTCATCGGCAGACGCAGAACGCGGTTCACCTACATTAATCAGGGCAGATCAAGAATCAAGATTATAAGTCACTACAATTCTCTGGTTAGCCAACAGGAAATTTTTCTGCAATGTTTGAGATGACATACCTGCATCATCGGTCGATGGTTGTGAACATGGTGCATCCCAGATGGACTTGGTGCTGTCCTTGGTTGTGTCCAGCGTGTTGTTGTTACTCGATTGGGACTCAGTCGGGATGACAAAAGGTGCGTTATCGTTGGATGCTACCGAATCGTCACCTATATATTTATACTTGATTTCATTTCCAGAAAAAGGACGTGCCAATGAAAAACACTGTCGACCTTCATCTTTATTTACAAAACAACCAACCACTGGTTTTGTTAATTGTATCGATCGATGCTTCATCCAACTTGGACGTTGGTTCGGCACCTGGTTTCTCGTCCTTCATGTTCTGTTCCAGCAGTTCGGACATGGTCTGGCGCAGTCCACGCACTCGGCTGATTTCGGTGCGCAGAAAACTGTAACACACAGTACTAGAGAAATAAACAAACAAAATTGACTAATCAAACGAACAAAATCAAACAAACACTAATTTTTTTCATTCATAATACAAGCCAACAATCAAGGAGGACTCCCTTAATGACCAACGTTATTTTTCTCTCCTGCATAGTGTTAGCGTGTGTCATATGTCTGAGTCTGACCACAATGTCCATCAGCACGTTCTTCAACTGGGTGTCGTCCATGGCTTCCAGGTCTGCATGCGGGTTCTCTGGCTCCTTCATCACAGGCTGACCTTCGAGCTCGGTTTCTTCGGGTGCTTCCTCCGGTGGCACTTCCTCCACTGGCTTCTCATCTGAGTCTGCAATCAAATATAACTATGTGTACCGTGCACGGATAAAATGTTATTCAAAAATTGATTTAAGAGTAATTGAACGCAAAAAATAGGGCACACCAACAAATGTAGAATGTTACGAATTTTTTAAGATGTGGCACGGTAATCGTATCAAATCGGACATAACTTATCTAGCAAGACGGCGTCACTCAAACTCAATATCATGCTTTTTCAATCAAACACCGCTGCCTTATCATGGCTACCAACCGGGAACATCAGTCTTGGGTCTGGTCCCAACCCGTGCCCACAAATCATCGTCGTTTGTGCGTCGGGCAGCGATCACCAACGGACCTGTGTTTGACATTTTAATTAGTTTGAATGCGTTTTACAAACATAAATGTTACTTCAGTAATGAACATGTAATGTGGTGACCACCAACTTATCCAAACGGACGCATTGTAGTCGTAATCGCACTCCGTCGGTACCGTCGAGAACACATCAAACAGATGCATCGACTCGGTTGGACTATCTGAACATACAACCAATTACCCATACTCATAAAAACCTATTTCATTTTCCGATTCTCTCCGAAATAATCTGTTGTCTGATGAAATGACGAATCGGTGATATAATTTTCTTTAATTAAGCAAAACATTAAGCCTGACCACGAAAATAACAAACCGGAACCGAGTACTTGTTCGGAAGGCATGGTCAATTCGGGCAGTGTATGGGCGAACATGCCACGAGACATGAACTCACGACGCAGCTCCATCAGCAGGAAACCAAGACGGTTACCGCCCAGGAAGGCCGGCCGTTTGGCCAGAGGCAGAGTGCACAACTGAAACAAAACAACCACTGTGTGAACACATTGTACCACTTTTAATGTGAAACATAACATATAATGAAGAATGGTAAGGGTCAAACAAACCTGAACGAGTGCGTTGGTACTGACTCTGGTCAGATCCATCCAAAGACGCAGATCGGACTCGCGCATACCACATGACCATTCACACGTGTCGCTGAACCATCTGAATAAATAAACAATATTTAATACACGATTGATATATGCTGAATGAAACGCAACCTGTTGCAATATACGAGAAGACAGTCACCAGTGTCCAGCAACGCACGCAGCAGAGTTGGATGCTGCTCGAAACACGCACGCATCCCACGTCGGTAAGTCTAACAAAAAATGTGGAATAAAACAACAGTAAATTGACCATCCGTTCTATGAACCAACGTTACAACCAGCAGGCCTAAGCTGATTAGAACTTGATACAAGGCTTAGAGTCAAACCAGTTTGAGCTTGGGTCTAACCTCGACGAGTTCAGTGTACTCCCATGCAAACAACTTATCAACAGGAGGAAAGTACTGCGCAAAGTATTCGGCCCAACAAACAGCGACGTTGTTGCTGCCCTTTGATTCTTCCAAGGCTTCGTCACTGGGAAGTTTCATAGCGAAATAGCTGCAAAAACATTAATAGTTACATCATTGCGTACAATTTATGAGAAATACATATGAAAACAACTGGAATGGCATAGGTGTTAAATAAACTATGGGATGATAATGATTACTGGGATGATAATGATTACAAAATTTTAATCAAACAACGAAATGAGCGGTAACCGATTTGCCATAATCCTGACGTAATGTTCGACGCAGTGGTACTGAACGTTGTCGACCTGAATGGCAATGGGGTGCAGTGGATGGAACACGGACTCGGGCGTGAAGCAGAGCATGTGCGATGATACGGCAACGAATGACATGTCGGCCACCTTCACCAACGACAAGTTCGCGTCCGACTCATCTGACGTCTGAAAACTAGTATTATTACGATCACATAAAAAGGTCTTCGACCCCTCTATGCATCTGCACTTATATCGTTCAAACAAGTAAAAGTAAAAAGTCAGTCATTTTCATATCTACTTATTGTTTCCAGTGCTCTGTTAAAAAAATAGGTCAACAATTGATTAACACAGCCAACCGGATCCGACTCAGCAAACAGCTTTTGTCGGAGTTTCATGAGGAAGCAGCCAGTTTTGTTTTTGCCCAGATGGGACATGGTTTGCGGGTAATCATCTTCGGATTTCATCCATGTGTACAATTGCTTGCTGCTCATGTAACGCTTTGACAGCAGATGTCCGACCTCGAACTCATCAGACCCGAATGTCCACTCTTGATCAAACGAATGATGTGTCTGAAAAAAACGTTAACTCATTCACATGTTAACTGTGATTGGCTGAAGGCAAATAAATGTTAATGTTAGACATCAGAAAGAATCACCTACATCCTGCTTGAAAGTAACTCATCTACTAGACTACGACTGTAATCAAACGTCCATACCTCAATGAGAAGGGCATCCCCTGTTGCCAGCAGCAGTCGTCTCAACGTGGGAAACTGTTCAATTTTGGCATTCATGGCTGCTTCGTACCATTTGTCGAGTTTCTTCCACGCCTTGTTGAAGGTGGACTCAGAGAGCTGATTGTTCTCGGCGTAGTGCTTGATGACTTTACACGCCGCACGCCAAACAATACCCGGGTCCACCGTACCTAAATATGAATCAATATTACTAAATTCAAGCATCAGTACTTCACTGAACCCCATCCCCCAGCCTTTATTTTATAGCTCAACAATTTACCCACACAAATACTTACAATAGAGCCATGGTAATGGGACATTGGCATAACTCGTCTTAAACAATAACTAACAACGAATTTGATGAATGTTACGACGCGGTGCGCCCACTTTTCTCAGCAACTTCTCGTACACGTAATGCTCGACAGATCGGTAAAGCTTTCGACGAACAAACACGGGTGTGGCGTAAGCATTGCTCAGTGGACGGAATATACCCGTTAGACAGATTACCTGCACCATGAATCGTTACTACCACCAAAAAAACATACCCACAGACAGAATAGCATACAAAGACGAAAAACATACCAAGACGTTTCAAATTTGGATTCGTTTGAACAGACTGAAGTCAATGTGGTATATAATATTGAACAACCTGTTCATTTAAAATGAGTCCATCAACTTCTTCAGTCTTTAAAGATCGGAGCGATTTGGCCCTTGAGGTACGGATGGCATCGCGCAGCTGCATGAGCAACATGCCCAACTTGTTGCGGCCAATCATCAGATCGGGACATTGGGCCGGCTGCTGGATCTGCAATAAGGTAATCCAATAATAAACCGTATGTTTATGTCTATTATTTAGTTCGAAACACCATAAATTCTCACATTAATGGGTTGAAAAACGACGAACGTATCTGAGCAGAGTGGACG
The DNA here is from genome assembly GCA_964036265.1 of Daptonema setosum. Lineage (NCBI taxonomy): Eukaryota > Metazoa > Nematoda > Chromadorea > Monhysterida > Xyalidae > Daptonema > Daptonema setosum. The sequence continues at coordinate 5,674 of CAXIWR010000489.1, read as the reverse complement.
GCTGTATGCCTTTGTTTTGACGCCAAATCTTGAAAGTGGCCTCATCCAATCCAATAGCAAAGTCCGTGTCGTTTGGGTCGCACACGATTAGCAGCGAATCACCAGTCATCGTTAAACACTTTTCAAACAAAGGGTCTGCCTGAAACATGAAAAGACAAGATAGCTTTGAAGAAAAAATAAAAAGCTGATTAATATTTTTGAATAAGTTAACACAAAGTTTCATAAGTTTGAAGTTGTGTAATAATGTGAACCTGCAATCGAAATCGGAGTCCCTTTGCAATGAATGACTCGCGACAGGCCCTGATGTAGTTGGCCATGGCATCCCATGTGACGCCGGGTGGCATGTGCTGACGTATCACGTCTAATGCAACTTTAGACACCTGCAATTATACATGCCTCATTATGCTGTTATTGAACTCCGGTTTCAACTGGTTCACAGAAAGAATCTTGAAAAAAAGTATTCATACCCCGGGTGAATTTCAACCAGTCAGGTTTGTCCATAAACTACGCTTCTTAACCCAAGTATAAAGCCTGAGTTCCAGTTGAGCTCAGTGTTCATTGTTTCATTCTCTATTTTCTCTTAACTCTAATAAAGTTGTGCAGCCAGTCATGCGACCTTGGTCATCATGAACCCAGCAACCAAACTATCAATAGCCAACATCTAGTTGAGTACGGGGATTATGAGCATTTGGTAGTTCACTATCATGCGTCAGATTGTTTAGTTAGATTAACGTCATTAAAAACAGAAAGACGTCAGCCAGAAGCTAGCCGTCATTTCGAAACCTGAACCAAAGCAAATGGACCAAACAAATATCATTTATTTTGACAACCTGCATGGAATGTGTTTGCACGATGACATCGACTTGATGATACAACCCAAGTTGCAGCAACGTCTGAATGTAGCTGTAATGGTCGGTAGACGGGTACTCCACACCGGCCTCATCTCTGATCGTATACGTGTATCCGCTGTGCAGTGGATCGTTCTGGTTTCCTACCAGTAAAATCTGCAACATATAAAAAAATTTCTTACACTGATTGATGCAACCAGTGATGGAGAAAGTCAGATCAAGATTAGGAATGCATTTTGGTCGGTGAAAGTTACAAATGTATCATGATAAGCCATGCAGAGCGGCGGAATCTACAACTTGGACTTTGGTAACCAACATACTTTTCAACATGATAACTTATTCATTCAATGTTTTGATCATTTTTACCGCGAAATGGAAGGCATCGGGGGGGGGGGGGGGGGGGAGGGGGGGGGGGGCCGCCGCTAATAGGGAGGGGAGGTGGGGCACGGGAGTCGGGATCGAATAAAGGGTGCATGAGCACGACTAATTTGAAAAATGGCACCACCACTGGAGAGGGATCATAAGTTGGACTTTATAGAAAGTTAATCATTCAGGTACGGCCGGCGCTTGACGGACCCTGATTCATCTCTGCAAAATAAATAAAAAAACCAACCCTTTGGGTGTCCAAAGCGTCCATTGATACCGTGAAAAACCCAGACTTTAGTAGTTAGATAGTAGATAGACGAGAGCAAAAGAGCAAAAGTAGTGTTGATTTACAATTCGGTTGACGCGAGCTCTTGGCATTTGTTGAAATTGGCACAGCACACACGCATTTGCAAAACAAATATTCATTACTCTTTTCCAAATCCTAAATAAAAACTTTTTAAAGACGGGAGGACAGAATCGTAATTATATTTCGAGCAGATCGTACATTAGAAAGTTTTTTTGGTCGTCTATTTTTTTATACTTTCTAACATCGGACAGAAAGATTTCTTTCAAATGTCCGAATTTTTTTACGATGCTATACCTGATGTTTCAATAATAGTAGAGTGTAAAAGTTCCCAAGAAATTTTTTCGGTAAGAGCTTTTACAGTCTCATCGGGAGTTTTCGAAAAACGAATAAAAGTTCTGAGTGAGGTCTTTTCTTGAGGGCTTTCCCTCGATTTGATGAATTAATGGAAGTTTTCTTGTTTCCTTACGTACATTTTCCTCAGCTGTTATTCTATTTTCTTAAAACCTCCCATTGAGAGTGTAAAAGCGTTGAATGGGAGCTTTTCTTGACAACTTTTACACCCACCGATAAAATATTTCGCAATGTTTTCTAATTTTTTCATGAATGTTTAACCGCCTCTAAAATCAAATATTCATGGAATAAGTTTCCTGAATACTTGTAAATCTTGAAGTTTTCTGTGTTTTCGGCTGTTAGTCTGTCTGTTTGTCTGTCTGTCTGTCGGTCTGTCTGTATGTCTATCTGTGTGTCTGTCTGTCTGTCTGTCTGTCTGACTGCATGTCTGTCTGTCATCTATCTAATGTATGTCTATCGTATGTCTGTCTTTCTGGCCGCCTGCCTTTCAGGCCATTTGTTAAAATCTTTCAGCCAATTGCCAGTCGGCCTGTCTGTCTGTCCGTTATCAGTCAGTCTGTCTGACTGTCTGTCTTTCTGTCTGTTTGTTCACCTTTTAGTATGTCAGCTTGCCAGTATTACTGTCTGCCTGTCTGCTTGTCTATCTGTCTAACTTCCTGTCTGTAAGATTTCCTACGATTAACTCTCTGTCCGTGTCTACCTGTCTGTCCATCTGTCATACTGTCACGGTGTCTGTTCTAGTGTTCTCCACTATCAATTTATGTATGTCTGATTGCCCGTATAACTGTCAGTTTTTCTGTCTGTCTGTCTGTCTTTTTCTCTTCTGTCTGTCTGTGTCTTTTTCTCTTCTGTCTGTCTGTCTGTCTCTCTGTCTGTAACATATTATCGATATTTTTTTTAACCGGGCAACTTCAAAAAATATGTTTTTTTAGATCTTTCTAAATCCTATATTACGATTCTATCCCCGCACCCTTTTTAAAATTGTGTTTGTGGTAAACTAATTATTTTCTAATTTGACATACAGTAACTTTTTTACAATGATGAATTTAGTAAAAAAAATATTACGGGTAATGCGGTATGTAACGGTAATGCGTTTTAGACCATCCAAAATTTATCTTCCTAAATTCATTTACCCATAAAACAGCATTATTACTCGAATCACCAACGCAACTTTCTTCAGAAAGGGGTAATTGGCAGATAGTAGACCATTTTACCTACACATTAGGGAACAATCTTTTTTTTGAAACCACCAAAGAGTGGGGAATTCTACTTTTCCCTCCATTTCTCGTCCGCTATTGGGCAGTAACGAACATTAATACTTTGAAGGGATCAGTAAAACTTGACATATGCAACCATCTGTGTATGAAACTTACGCTAAGCGGAAGTTATACTTCAGCGCACGGCACACGGAGCACGGAGCACGCGTGCTCTGCACTGATTTCGGCGCACGTGCGTAGCGCACCGTTTCTTTAAAAAGTGCGCGTGCACTGGGAGAGTTATACTTCTTGAAATAATTTAGTGATCTGGCGCACGCACTGAAACACTCATGGAAACACATTGAATTAGAAATTTGGGTCGAACTAGATTGTTACTGCTGGTTACACTGAAAAATGTTTTTAGCGTTGAAAGAAGACCAAAAAGACCAATCTGTGGAATTCAGGTGCAAACATGCGAAAATGTTCTTTTTCGTCATAAAAACATGCTATCCCAGTTGTTTTAGTAACCTTTCAAACATATTTTCTTAAATTCCGATGACAAAATAAGTTTGTTCAATTTTATTAAGACAGCGCACGCAAAGTATCAAATCATTTTGATTTTCAGCGCGCGGAAACAAAATGGGACAGCGCACGCGTGCAGGTGCAAGCTGGTGCGCTGGGTGCGCGTGCGCCGGAAGTATAACCACTTTGGCGCACGTGGCGCACCCAGCACGTGCGCATGCGCCGTGTGCCGAAGTATAACTTTTTTCGAGGTCAATTGTTTAGAAAATTGAGAACTAAATTTACCATCAATTTACGCATTTTTCCAGACCCCACAGATTTTTTGAAAGTTTCAAGTTGCTATGCTACAACACGTGTAGAAAAAAATATTGAAATCTCCCCTGCGTGGCCTAGTGCTGCACTTGTCCTCGTTCCGCTCGGACAAGCCATCTTTACGATAGGTTATCGGGGGCTTGCAGACAGTATTATAAAACTTTACATGGAATAGTAATGTTGCTCGAGAAAACCAAATTCGAAAAATCTGTGGCGTTTGTAATCTTGCATCAATTTACCGCCGGTAAAGGTAAAGGTAAAGACAGAGGTAAAGGTAAAGGTAAAAGAAGGTAAAGGTAAATTTTGCTGCAAAAACACGTTAAACTTTACCCTACCCTGTAGGCAGGTAAATTGGTGATAAATTTAGTAATTAATGTTTCACGTTTTTTGTGCAGCAAAATTCACCTTTACCGTTGGTGTTGTTCTTGTTGTTGTTGTTGTTGTTATTGCTGTTGTTGTTGTTGTTGTTGTTGTTGTTGTTGTTGTTGTTGTTGTTGTTGTTGTTGTTGTTGTTTGTTGTTGTTGTTGTTGTTGTTGTTGTTGTTGTTGTTGTTGTTGTTGTTGTTGTTGTTGTTGTTGTTGTTGTTGTTGTTGTTGTTGTTGTTGTTGTTGTTGTTGTTGTTGTTGTTGTTGTTGTTGTTGTTGTTGTTGTTGTTGTTGTTGTCGTTGTTGTTGTTGTTGTTGTTGTTGTTGTTGTTGTTGTTGTTGTTGTTGTTGTTGTTGTTGTTGTTGTTGTTGTTGTTGTTGTTGTTGTTGTTGTTGTTGTTAATGTTGATGTTGTTGTTGTTGTTGTTGTTGTTGTTATTGCCATCACCTACTGCATGTACTTGTAGAGCTTGGCATCGGCAGTGGCACAGACGGCAATGGCACAACAGTACCCAATACGATGGCACTGCACGACAAAGCTCTCATCCAGGCATTCAACCTCAAGGCTGCTATTGAGTACAATCTGAAGAATCGTTGGTACAGTTATACGATTCCTGTTGATGCTGTTCCTTCCAGCTTCAGCAACAATTTTCAACAGAAATGCTTATCGTAACGTTCCTACTCTACTAAACTTTCAGAATAAGCTGCATTAGACTCATTAAGTGATATGCCAACTCGGGCGGAGGAGGATTCGGATCCGGTAACCTTGCATAATCAGGTATAAAAATATTCACCGTACTGTATATTCCCACGGATTCCCTATGTACAGTATATATTCCCCGTTTTAGGCCCTAATGAACATGGAAACATCACCGGCCGACGGTTTCGCTAAGCTGCTGTTCCTTCTGGCGCAGAATCCGTGCCCACCCGACGAGACCTTTGCCAATCTGCTGCTTCTATACTGCAAATACGAGTACTACGACCTGGCTGCCGATGTGCTCGCTGAAAACGCTCATCTGACGTATAAACATCTGTCACAGGTTAATTAAAAACTTTATTTAATGTGTAGTGGCCTGACTTCAATAAAACTCAATAAATTCCTTCCAAATGTGTGCAAAGTGTCTATAGTACTAACATACTGTGTAAACTAGCACTTATACTGTGTAAATTATCATTTAAAATGTAGTAATATGGTGTATTTCCAGTACATGTACGATTACCTGGATGCGGTCATCACCCAACAAACCGTCACCCGATGATGCCTACGCCAAGTTTGACGCTCTCAGGAGTTTGCTGAGGAAGTCAGCCAAAAAGGTGCAGGAAAGCCGACAGATCCACAACGACGAGATGGTGAAGCAGGCGAGCAATCAGTTTGAACAGGCATTGATGAGGTTGTAAATGATCTG